>JAFFST010048706.1:150400-162149 GCA_022414735.1 Noturus placidus
TATATATATATATATATATATATATACATGACTGTAGTATGTGTGTGTACACATTTGGACAAGCATATGTTTGATAATTTTTGATACAGTGCCTATTAATGAAGCTGATATACCTGAACGAAACCACGAAGAAAAATAATTTATTCAACAGAAATATCAATAGATCTGATATTTGTTTGAGGAAAAAGTAAGTACACCTTTGGAATTGGAAGCTAGTATTTCCCACTTTAGCAGAAATAACTTCTTGTAGACATTTTGCAGAATTGTCCAAGAGGCTTGCTAGAATTTTTGACCACTCTTCCATGAAATTTTCTTTTAGTTGCAAGATGTTTGAGGGGTTTTTTTTTGTGTGTGTACTGGCCGTTTCACATCCGCCCCACAACATTTCAATGGGATTCAAATCTGGGCTTTGACTAGGCCACTCCATAACCCTCAATTTCTTCTTTTTGAACCATTCCTTGGTGGATTTGCTAGTATGCTATTGTGTGGTGAGGCAGTGAAGCAACCCCAAACCATAACATTTCCACCACCGTGCTTCACAGTTGGTATGAGGTGCTTCTCCTGAAAAGCTGTCTTTGGTCTGCGCCAAACATGTCTGCTGTTACTGTGGCCAAACAACTCTGCCTTTGATTTGTCCGTCCAGAGTAGATTGTTCCAAAAGACTTGGTCTTTGTTTATATACTCATTAGCAAACTGTAGTTTTGCAAAGGCTTTTTGCTGGCACACGTCACATGCAGGTCAAATTTGTGCAATCTCTTTCTGATTGTAGAACCATGCACTTTGACAGCAACAGTTGCAAGACTTACTAGCAGATCCTGTGATGAACTGTTGGGGTTCTTGGAGACATTTTTTAACAGTCTGCTCTTGGGCTGAATTTGCTGGGACGACCGTTCCTGGACACATTGGCAGTCGTTTGAAATCTGAGCCATTTGTAGATGATTTTCCTCACAGTGGAGTGATGTATTTCAAATAATTTGGATATCTTTTTAAATCCCTTTCCAGACTCATAGGCATCCACAGACTTTTTCCTGAAGCCCTTATAGAACTCTTTAGAGCTTGGCATGATGGCACCACACACCTCAATAACAAAGGGAATACCAGACACTAGATATGAGAGTGGTATAAATAAGACAGGTTCCACCTGTACTCCCTAAGCAGCTTCTAATCACTGGCACACAATCTTCCAATCTGGCAACCAATTTCTAATTTTATAGATTTAAAAGTGTTATAAATGTAGGGGTGTGCTTATATTTTTCATGTGTCTGATCTGTTTTTTTTTTTTGTTTTTTTTTAGTATAAATTGTGAAAATTACTACAAAATGTCAATTTTATGTGTCATTTGATTTTTGTATTACCTTTATTAATAGACACTGTTTCAAAGAGGATCAAATGTTTGCTTGTCCAAATATGTCAACAAAGCCAACAATTTCCATGGGGTGTACTTACTTTTTCACATGACTGTATACTGTACATGTTTAATTGAAGGAATTATTAGACGTCCACTGTAAGTTCGTTCAAGTGAACAGGTTTTCCATTCTATTCTCAGTACACTACAAATTGTTTACCATGCATTCACAGATATGAGGATAATCACTGCAGTATTCCTGAAAGGGAGCGTTCATAGTAACAGCCCCTGTTAAAAATAGCTTCATCTTTTATCAGTCATATCCTGATTTACAGCTGAGTCACTCCTAATGGCTACTGTCCCCCCTGTTTAACCCCTGGTGATCTCCCATCATTCTTGGCTGTCACTGTCAATGGCTGACTCCAGCAACCTGACCAGAGCGATTAGCCATCCTCTCAGCGAAGACAAAGATGGAGGGAAACCTGGAATCTCCACTATATATTAACAAGCAAGCTTGTTTGGCTATGATAAGACCTGTGACATGATCAGCTGGATACTGAGCAGGATGTGTGTGTGTGTGTGTGTGTGTGTGTGTGTGTGTGTGTGTGTGTGTGTGTGTGTGTGTGTGTTTATGTGCGTATAGGAATAAGTGACTTTCAGTTAGTCCCCATAAGGGTTTTTTTTATTATATATATATTTTTTTGACCAAAAATACAAAAAAATCTAAAAGTGTCTAAAGGGTTATGTGGATCGATTGTATTATTTGGCTAAAGTGCATGTGTATATACAGTTCCCTCCATTAACATTGGCACCCTTGGTAAATATGAACAAAGTAGGCTGTGAAAAAATGTCTTTATTGTTTAACCTTTTGATCTTTGCTCAAGAAATTCACAGAAATACTCTGCTGTCATGGATAGCAAACAATCACAGAATCACACATTCAAACCTCTGATATGATACTGATGTCAGAGCTCTGAGTATTGACCAATGTCTAATCAGTCTGTACAGGGTTTCTCAGAGGATTTTTTGCTGTAGCTTTTTACAAAATTTGAAAAAAAAAACCATGCAAGAGCACTGGGCTTTAAAACAGTTATCCACATCGGCTCTACTGTATCAGCCGTGATCGTTACTGAGTATCAGTGCATCCCTGCTTAAAAGCTACACATGTAAACCATGTGTAAATATGTGAAGTAACACACATTTACCACACACAAAAGCCCTTAAAATCACACCTTTCCTTTAAAAAAAATAATGTTTCATCAATCAACTCTCAAGCCAGAAGATGTCAATGTAAATAAAAAAAAGCTTCCCTATTGATCCAATACTGTATTTAGTTCATGAATATATCCCATAAGGCGAAAAGTATATCACATTTGAACCAAAATGTATTCCTGACAAGCTTGAAATGTCATCACCCTCAACAAAAGGGGTTAAGAGAGACCCAAATCGTCTGTTTCTGTTTTCTGAGTTGTGTGTGACTGTAGTTGGTCAGTAGGTTGACATGATGGCTGTCTGACAGCTCCTTGAGTCTAAATGCTGCAGTATTATAGGTATTACACAAAATTGCGTGTGTTATGTGAAAGGGGATTATGGATCAATGAAGTAGATATGTTCTGTGATTAGTGGCCGCTGTCGATTGTCTACTATAGCTGCTGTCAGAGCTGATTAATAAGCTGTGTGTGGGTGTGTGTGTGTGTGTGTGTGTGTGTGTCCTGTCTCCTCCATTCAGTGCAAATCACTCACTCCACTGGCTCGTTTTATATGGCTCAATTTGCTCCAGCAAAAAAAAAAAAAATAACCCCATATGTGTGTTTTGTAATCGCTCCAGTGGGAGAAGAGATAATCTACACGTATGCAAACTGTTAGCACGTAGCATGTAGTGTTGTTAGCATGATACAATTCTGACATTTGAAAATAGACTTTTTTTTGAAGCTGGAATATATTTCTACATTACACACATCTCACTCACGAGTTAAAGCATTTGACGGTGGGGAATTAAGCTTCAATTCGAAGTCCGCTAAAAAGACGGCAACATAAATATAACTGTTTTATATTTTTAGAATACAAAAATATAACAAGAGGAACTACATTGTCTCGTGGACGTTCCACAACATTAAACATAACTGCAAAATGTATTTTTTTTAAAAAAAGTATATCATGTTGTTCATTAATAAATAATGATTTTGTAACCGTGTGCAAATTACTCTGGTATTCGAGGAATCAAACACTTTTGTGGCATGCTTTTAAAGGAAAATAATCAGTGATCGGCTTTAATTCGGGCCTTGTCACACTACTCCGTCATTGTTTATTTTCTAACAGCACGCCATTTCACGTTTTGTTTCTTACATGATATCTAAACTAACTGAAACTAATGCAACTCATTTGTACTTTATTATTCCTGAGATGTTTGAGTGTCATAGCTGGATGCTGCAGGATACCTTGAGAAGCAACAACGTGCAAGCAAGCATGTCAGCAGTAACAAGTGGATGGCAAAGTCGTAGTTAGCCAATTAAGCATAAGGGATAATTAGATAGTAGCCAGCTGAGAGTCAGACAAAGAACAAGAGACAGAGACAGAGAGGAACGCACACTGTAGGCGTGTCATAACTGAATACAGACCACCAGTACAGTCATTTCTTTTCATAAAATAAAAAAAAAAATAGGATAGAGCCAGTAGCTAAAAGAAACACTCAGTACCAGTCTCACCTTTACAAGTGGGACATCTGCCCCCATGTGGCTTGAGGAGAGGAAAAATATTAAGGTCATGCAGTCAGGATGATAGCATAATTAAAAAACAAAAAAACAAACAACAAACAAATAAATACATAAATAAATAATAATAATAATAATAATAATAATAATAATAATAATAATAATAATAATAATAATGTACATAATACAGGTGTATAGCACAAGAGGACTGATTCTAATAATTCATTACAACATGTGAACACTGTGTCATCCTAAACAGGATTCAGAATTTCTGAAAATATCAGCACAATTTAGCAAAGCAGCATTTATTATTCATTTCAGCTTGATTATGTAATAACTCCGCATGCTTCCTGTGTTGTTCAACACTAAGCATAAAGCCATGAGTCATATGCTGTGTGTTTATTTGTGAGAGGAGTAGGTGTCCTCTGGAGCCTGTGATGCGTATCCTTATTCGAAGGAGCTAAATTAGTTCAGTTCCTTCATAGAAAAGAGTTGCGTTCGAAAAGCCTACAGTACTGATTTGGTTACATCAATACAGATGCGCTCGTTACCAGAGAAACCAAAACTGCCTTCATCAGAAAGGTAAAAGGAGGAGGATGTTATTTGTCACCATGCCAGCTTAGAAGTATAATCATACAGGTTTATATTACGCTACATATATCCCAATATATTAGAATATCCCAAATCCAGGCTTTAAAAATAACCAAAATAAATCTAGTAACATATTGCTGACCCTTCTCAAGTATACAGTATATACTATATATAAATGGTGCAGTCTATGACACTTTTTGTAGCCAGGGACCCCTTTAACTGTGTAATAAATTTCATTGAAGCCCTCAGTACAGATTTCATGAACGTAATTTAAATATGCACAATAATATTTTGACTAGCTGTTAGAGCCTTAGGGCTTTTTATCCTTGAACTTTTCATTGATAGAACACATTCGATTCAAACTGACATTATTTATGAGCCTGTGCCCACTGTACCCTCTGTAGATTCTTGATCTTGGTTGAGAGGGCTGGAACTCAGTGTTTTTTCTGCTGTTGTAGCACTCAAAGTTCCAGGTCTTGTGCATGCTGAGATGTTTTTCTGCTCACCGTGGTTGTAAAGAGTGATTATATTAGTTACTATATCCTTCCTGGCTGGTTGAACCAATCTTGCAACTTTCCTCTGACCTTTCGTATCAACAAGTTGTTTCTACCCACAGAACTGGCCTTCACTCGATGTGTTTTTTTTCTTTTTCACACCATCCTTTGTAAACTCAAGAGACTGTTGTGTGTGAAAATCCCAGGAGATCAGAAGATTTCTGAAATCCTCAAACGAGTCCGTGTGGCACCAACAACCTTGCCACGGCTAAAGCCACAGAGGTCACACTTTTCCTTCATTCTGATGTTTGATGTGTACATTAACTGAAGCTTTTGACCTGTATCTGCGTAATCTGCATTGTGCTGCTTCTACATGATATGTTGATTGGATAATTGCATGAATGTGCAGGTGTTCCTAATAAAATGTTCCATGAGTGCAGGTATTCCATTAAAAGTGGTCAATGAGTGTATACTGTATATATGCTGTATATATACACATGTACATATATAATATGAGCATAGGCCTACACGAAAACATTTTCAATAGTATATCATAAGCAAATATAGGGCAAATCTCAATGATAAAAATATGCATCTGATAGGAAAATTTCATTGACAAAGCAAGAGGGCATGTAAATGATAGTTTCAGGGTTGCATGGTGCAGGCTCTTGACATAACTGCGTATGAAATTGCAGTTCCGGCTTTCCCCTCTCCAAAGCAGTGCTCTTTTAGACAAGAGCAAAATATAGGGCAAGAACAGCTGCAATTGTGAGTGCACTGAGCCCCGACCGCTTCCATTTCGCTTCAATCACAGCGAGTAGGAAACAAGTAAATTATACAGGCGCACAAAGACAGTAGCGCCCATAATTTCAGGATCGACAAACCCTGCAATAGAAACAGCAAAAAATCACCCACATACAGTGATGCAGCTGAGTGGCTGCACACGCGCCCTGTCCATCCACTTCCGGTTTCATCCATTTCCATCCATCTCCATTAGCATATGGCTAATATATCGTTAACTAAATAGCACGCTATCTAAAAATCAAGGGTTCTCAAAAATTTTTTGTCGACAGTGAACCATTTAACTGTACAATTTTATTTTATAAATATAATCCATCCATATAAATATTAGGCTCATCATCCAAATGTGCACAGTAACATTTTGGCTGTTTACAAGAGACCTAGTGCTTTTTTTCCCTTGAAATTTCCACCCACAGGAAACATTAACTCCATGTTGACATGGCCAATAATCCTCAAAGTGGGGTCCTTGGGTTTATTTATTTTATTATTTTTTTTACAGTGGTAAAATTCATAACCCATCGTTATATTTATTACTGTAGTTTCTATCATTATTAGCCTATTTAACTTTAAATTTAACATTAAAAGCCTTCAATGCATACCCTTAACTCAAAAACAAGTAACCTTAAAAATAATTATCAATGGTGATTTTTCTATTTTTATCCAAAGCGACTTACAAATGAGACCCACTCACACACCAATGGTAGCAGAGCTGCATGCAAGGTGCTAGCTTGCCATCGGGGGCAACTTAGGGTTCAGTGTCTTGCCCAAGGACACTTCGGCATGGGATCACCCGGGCCGGGATTCGAACCACCAACCCCACGATTAGTGGATTAATGGACAACCCGCTCTACCGACTGAGCCACAGCCGCCCTATATATATATAACATTCCAAACTAACCTTCCATCTCATGAATTAGATATTATTTACTCAATAAGAAGTTTATTTTACCCAGCATTAACCTATTCTGGTATTAGCTAAGGAATAACCATATTTTTAACTCTACCCGGGTAACACTGACTTTATAGCATGCAATCTAGCTAGCTCATGTTAATTTGTACAATCCCGTCAAAGGTGTTTAAAGTAAAATTGTTTCCTGGCTTCATTTTTACCTTCAACTGAGGAGTTTAATATTTTAAGTCAGTGAAATGTCCCAGTGCCATTATAGTAAACATAAGCATGTTTGGAATATCTGCTCAACCACTCAAATTAGTGGACCTGAGCTAACTTTTGTATAATCATAAACATACATAAACTCTGTATATCTTTTACTTTGTTTGTTTTAGAAAGTTTCGTTCTTGAATGAAATCCAGTTGGTTCAATTAGACCCACTTGTAAAATGCTTAAATACAGTCCATATAAGCTGTACCTGAAGTAGCTTACTATTATAACTTACTGTTTAGTGGCATACAGTAGTTTGCCTTTTGAGACACCTAAATCTAAAATAACAAATTAGGTCCAGTAGGGAGCAACACTGAATCAATGAATGTTTAAACATCATTAGAGATTTCACAGTACTGTTTTGTTGACAGCTCGCTATTAAGCTCCTCACACTGTGCCATAAAATGCAGACTAATAACCCTGTGGATTTTTTTTGTGTAGCACACCATTATATCCAAATGACCTTCTTTTAAAAAACGACCATGAAGAATTTCTATCCGATTAGAAATTTTCTATTAGTCTAAACGAGGTAAAAATGAATGTGAAAAAGGGGGGAGGGGAAATTGATGTAAACACCTATTGTGTTTGTGTGTAATGACCTTTTTAAGGCTAAGTGCTGAAAAAGCAATAAATATATTTGTCATAATGCACCGTTTCTCAGGCTAAATACACTTACAAAAAAATTAAATTTGATTATTATACTTAGCTTTTCTTTTTTTCTAAATTAGATTCAGGCAGCATATTCACGGCGGTATGAAATTGAATTGTTGCCAAAGAACACTAAAGCATCTCACTGCTCATCTGGCATGCCGGGCATTTTCTATTAATTTAAAAATAAGCATGACAATTAGATTTTGCATTGGTAATAGAGCACAAGAGAGAAAAAGCTCTTGAAAATACACTATTGAGCAGTGGCAATTCTGAAATAAATAGCATTATACTCAAATCATTTGCCAGAGAATTCCATGGACAGTATATTACTTTATAAAGCTGTGGCGTCTATCATATGTGCTATCGTGTACACTTTATATTGGGTGCATTTTATCGCTTTATATAATCTTTTTATATAGTATAAAATTAATTGAGGCGTATATACTTATGTAACAACCCGAAAAAACACTGTAGAGGTTCATTACCAATAGGTTGCATCTGAATAGAGCAATAAATAGTCATAAATAAGCCTTCAAAATGAGACATTATCAGTATTGTGTCTAACTCGCAATTTAAAACCTATTTGAAAAATCTGTCATATGTTCTTTCCACCATCTTGTTTTGGGGACATTCAGTTAAGATATTATTTGTTTGTATTTTGTAAACTCTCTGCTTATAATTCAGTTATTTGTTAAAACATACAGTATAACTTGAATATTTAAGGAATGTAAGCCTGGATTCGCTAATGTCACTTAATATCACTTCACTTTCTGGTGCAGCTGAGTGTGTTTTTAAAGCGAAATCAGTAAATATGCCTTCCTACATGCTATCTTGCCATATTCCCCTGAGTCTTTACAACCAATCAAAAGATGGCTAATGACACAAAATGGCTCCAATATCCTGGTCCAGCTGCTGGGTCTTAAGTGCTGTACTAGGGGGGAGTAATGTGGTGGTAATTTGACAACACTTTTACAGGGCATTAAAGTAATTGAACAGTGTATTTTTTTTTTTTTTTTTACATAAGGAATCAGTCTAGCCAAGCGAATATGGATCATTACAGTGATACTAATAGATCTGGGGATTGGTGAAAACACTATGTGGACCTGTAAAAGCAGAGGTGAGCTGAAACATTATAAGACATCTTGGCATAATTGCCAATAAGTATTCTGCTAAAAATGACATTTGATCAACGTCATGCACAATTCCAACACCCTGTTAGGGTGCTATCATCTTTTGAGAGAAATGTACAAGCCTTCTTTTAAGAATTGCATTACTCATAACATGTACAGTTGATAAAGTTTACTGGATTAAATACGTATATCACATGCCATAAAAACATGATTGGTCACAGGGCAAAACTTTTTAACAAAAGGAAGAGCAGCCACCTCGTCCTCTTTAAGCATAATGATAAACTATAATTACTCGCCCATATATTTCTGTCAAGCTAACATTACTACATTACACGAGTGATATTTTTGTTTTTATCATTATTTTGTCCAATCCTTCCAGTGAAGATTCGTTACTGTGTAAAAAGTCATCTTAAACATTGGGAATTTTAGTTCAGCGCTCCAGGCAACCCCTTCCAGGCTCCAGCATCCTCTTACAGTAAAAGGGAGGGAAGTTTGTATGTCAGGCACGGACAAAAGAGGAAAAAGAGAAAAACAAATTAACCTGTCGGTGCCTGAGCGAGTCGTCAGAGAGGCACACTCGATGCATGATACTAATCTCTTTAGTCCTTGCAGAATGTGGATGACACAAAGGAAAGAGACACTACAAACCCTACTTGTTTAATGAAAACAACATGTCATAAGGAGGGAAGTATAGTTATTTACTTGTATAGTTATACATGGAGTTCCTGTTTCGATGGGAATGCTGAGGATGGGAATGTTTCGTGTAAAGAATTTCGTGTAAAGAAACACTTCACAAAAAAAAAACATTGGTCCTGACTTTATGTTTCGTATTTGAGAAACAACAAATTCACATCTGTCTTTTTACTAGTGGCAGGAGTTTTATTTTTTTATATATCACGCTATTTAACCATTTATATTTACCACTAATGTTATCACTTACGTTACACCAGCTATAAACAGTCATTCCCTCACCGGCCTCTATTTTTCTCTCTCTTTCTATTAGTTTAACAAGACAAAAAAAATACAGCGTATTATCATGTTACGGAGAAACCAGAAAGCGCAAAGTATCCTATCTTAAAGATAGGATAGGGTTAGGGTGGAAAATCCTGTTTACACTTACAAAGTGCTGACACTGGAGTCTTTTTCCAAAAATGTTAAATACAGAAAGAGTCTCCTTACAGAAAGAGTCCCGATTTCAATGATACGCCTATACGTTTTCCCGTGTTTGTTCTTGCTAGCCATTACACGTTCCTGTGAATGAGCTGTTACTATAGAAACAGTAACATCCTGTAATAGTATGAGAACCTAATGTAAATTACAGCCGGAACTACTTTCAGAGCCACTGATCTAGAAGATTTAATCTACATCTTCATGATCAGATTTGATCATTCAACTGTGCTTTGATATAATAATTAATATGTAATGGATAATCCACAGCTAGGTGTGCGTTACACAATTTTAATGTGAAGGAAAAGAACCTCCAGTCGTGGTTAAAGTCTGTGGGGTGCATTAAGAAAGGAATAACTGACGACATTGAATTATTAGAAAAGTAGGAGTGGCCGTTGCAAATCGAGTGCGCGTTATTTTCTAATAATTCGACGGACCGGAGTCAATTATTCTGCTTATACCACAGTTACCACACCTCAAGGCATGTTCAGGTGTTTTATTTCAAGACATTTGCCAGGTTTTTGTCCTTAAACCGTCTCGTGTGTGGGGACTAATTTATTACGCATCCCATCTCAATTCTCCGTTGCTAATTCCGAAGCATCATTTTAGAACTAGAGAGAGAAAGAGAAAGAGAGAGAGAAACTGAGAGAGAGTCCACAGGTTTTTTTTTTTTTACCATAATATGAAAATACAACGAATAAATAAATAAATATTGATACTTGTTCACCGGTTTATCACACGTGCTCTCTCGTGCTCTCTCTTTCTTTTTTCTTGCTCTCTCTCTCTCCAGTAATGGCATATCAATGGCTCAGGCCTCCGCTTCACCTCATGGCCGCATTACCACCTTGTGTGCGTGTTATTTTTCTAATAATTCAATGGTCTGTCGTCAATTATTCCTTACATATTTCTGGAAAATCACATTCTTCTGTCATTTTGTTTGTTGTTAATTGTGTGTGCTGTGGTGGACAGTAGGCTAACATTTCCATTAGTTCGCTTAACTCGGCGAAGTGATATGGCACTGTAATTCGGTCAAGACCTGAATGGAACCACTTTACATTTACTGACAAATAATTGCATACCTCAGAACATCTGTCAGCCAATCTGAATCGGGAATTCAACAGCTCTGTGGTATAAAATCGTGTATCATGGATCATCCCGCTGTGGATCATCCTGCCATGGATCATCTTGGTCATACCACGGTCACTTGCATGCATTGACAATTTAAAGCTGTCATTGATGCTTGGAGTGCAAAATTATACAAATAATGGTTAATGGTTAGATGTAGAATTCTGCCCATTCTATATCATACACAGAGTGTCACGGTTCTAAGGACGGGGCGGCTGTGGCTTAGTCGGTAGAGCGGGTTGTCCACTAATCCACTAACCGTGGGGTTGGCGGTTCGAATCCCGGCCCGGGTGACCCCATGCCGAAGTGTCCTTGGGCAAGACACTGAACCCTAAGTTGCCCCCAATGGCAAGCTAGCACCTTGCATGGCAGCTCTGCTACCATTGGTGTGTGAATGTGCTCTCATTAGTAAGTCGCTTGTAAATGTAAAAATGATATTTCTGTAAAGCTGCTTTGAGACAATGTACCATTGTAAAAAGGCGCTATACAAATTGATAATTATTATTATTATTATTATTACTCTGGACTCCATTTCCCATCAGCCACCGCAAGTCACATGGTTTTCTGCACCTGAT
>JAFFST010048706.1:163068-175491 GCA_022414735.1 Noturus placidus
GATAATTATTATTATTATTATTATTACTCTGGACTCCATTTCCCATCAGCCACCGCAAGTCACATGGTTTTCTGCACCTGATTCATGTTTTGGTTAATGAGCACTGGTGGGTATATATAGTTGGGTTTTGCACTTAGTCTGGGTCTTTCGTTGTAATGTGTTTAGACTCTTGTTCTATGTCTCTCGGTGTTCTGTGTCATGCCCGTGTTTTTCATGTTTAGACTTAGTGTTAGATTCATGCCATAGTGTTTAAGATAGGTTAGTGTTTTTGTCTTTGTTTTGAATTCTCGTAAAATAAATATTTAAAAAATCCTGCGATTGCATCCGACCCCTTTACGCGAACGTGACACAGAGATAGTAGTGTGATAAGATTATATTTATTACATACTACAGAGAAGTAGTGGGATAAGATTACATTTATTTGAATGAATTATAATAAATAGTTATTAGAGAGAAAGTGAGAGAGAGAGAGAGAGAGATTGTGTGTGAATTACCTGTGTCTGTGTGGTGTCTCTACTAATAATGAAGCTGTGAGTTTAACTGTATGTCACTATGGTTACAGTTGTTTATAGGCAGCACATTCATTTAGAACGGTGATTAAACTGACTGCAACTAGCTGTAGCTGACAGTTTTAACTGACACCTTCCAGCCAATCAGAATCAAGTATTCGGCAGACCATGGTATAAAACACAGTAATATTGGTGTAATTTTACCATAAAGCTTGTAGAGAGAACATCTAAATATATATCAGTTAAATTTATTACAGTTTTGTTATGAGCTCCACTGCAGAAAATCCAACAAAACTGCTTTCTCGATCAATAATTATTAATAGTCATTGGTTAAATTAAGTTATGTTTCTTGCTTCAAGATAGAACAATTTAAATCATTTTCATAATTAACGACCATCAATTTAACTCCTTTAGCATTATGACATTGTGACATTTTGAAGGCCTAGAAATTGCTTTTTGCCTAGGATACTGGACAAACTGTTTAACATTTAAGGCCACCAGTCCAGGGAGCAAACACATAGAGTGATTTAGATCAGAGGGAGAGGAAAGGCGAGTAGACTGATAAGACCGTCAGACGTCCCCTGTGAGATCTCTCTCTCTCTCTCTCTCTCTCAGTCTCATTCCTCACATCTCAAACCACAGCAATGTGTGGCCTGAATAGCAAGGCTACTAAAGTATACAGATAAATAATACAGACCCTATATGATCATGGTGAAAGAGAACTCATATATCAGCATGACAAGCTTCATATTAGTGCTATTCAGATGTCACTGTTAGATAGTAAAGCTTAAAATTGACCAAAAATTGTGAATTCAATGTGTTCCATAAGTAACGATGTTTGGGTCAATATTTTTCTAAACGTTGATTAGAACCGATTCAATTAGAAAAGCTTCAAATTTGCTTATATTGCTAGCTGGTCAGTGTAACTCACTGAAAGTGAGGCATGTGCAGCTAGGATCACAACCCAAGCAAATCTTAGTGTCCTTTACATAAAATCCATTAGAACTGATAATTACAACACACTTGCCCATAACGCCATTTAAAAACCACACTCACCCCAAAACATAGACGTTAGCAAAGGTGTTTCTTTCCCGATTCCTTTTCTTGTCTATTCTAAAACACTTTTTTTCCGGTAGCTAATTAACGCGGAGGCAGTAAAGTAATGAGTTCTCTCTGTCGGCTCTTCTCTTTTTAAAAGAGGAGTCTTGCCTATGATCTGCACAGGGCCAAACCATCAGGACATTGTCAAGGCAAACAATAGCCTTATCTGGCCCCTATTCAAGCCACCTGATTAGTTGGGAAAAATAGGAAAAGAAAGAAAAGGCCATGTCCTTGCCCGGTAGCTGTAAATGTCAGCAAAAGGCCAAGGGACCCACCGTATCTTTATATATGTTAGCATATTTTACAGACGGCCTTCCCTCTACGTAGATGACATGTCAACCTTGGCATGGCGGATACACTCCTGGCAGTATCAGAAACCGGGAAAGCCGCTGAGATACGGGATTGAAAAAGGTCTATAAAAAAATGCAGCAATGAATTTCACACTTTTGTAAACCACACTGAAATATAATAGCATTCTTTAAATTTTCACTGCAGTACTGTGGAGTGTGGAGTCTAGTGGTACGTTTAGGAGATTTTAGGATTTAACCCATCAAAAAAAGAGCAGAGCCATGGGATAATATAAAGTACATGTATTGTGGGTGTAACATTAGATGGTAACTGAATTTTATTAACAGCATTAACTGCTGGAAAAAGGCTGAGGAGGAAAAAAAACCCCTGTGTTAACCTATGACAGCATGATCAATCCCCACTTATGATGAAACCTCAATTAACATAACAATTTAGGATAACAGGCCATTAGCAGAGCACGAATTAAGGGATTATTAGCAGCTAATTTTCCACCAATTTACCATGTTAGAGAATAATTAGAGGGCACCAGAGATTTTCTAACCTGTGTAAAGGGAATTCTTACACTGAGTTCTGGGAACACTGAGTAATATACTGTATAAAAAAATATGTTTTTTTTTTTTTGCAAAGGATGAAGGAGGATGTTCCCAGATCTGACCTGGTGCACTGTAATAAGATTGTAAAGAGTGCACTGTACATTTTCAGACAGCCTAAAAGTGGCGACGCAACCGGAGCTAAAAGGAAACCCATAACACCATGGCATCAACAAGGCTTCACTTTGAAAGCATGTAGTCTTAACATGTCATTTGGTGTAAATGTCAAAACAGGTTTGCTTGTTGGCCAGAACACAAGCTAATCAAACATCAGACATCAAACATTTTTTAGTTACCTTCAGTTGCTGCATTCCCTCATCTTTTAAAAGTAATATACTGTACCGTTAAACCAATTTAACCCCATTAAATACAATTGATTGTGGCAGAATTACAAACTATTCATCAGTCCCACATACTCAAGCAGATCCACGTAGCTTCTCATTTTGCTGGTCTAGACGTTGAACAGGTGTCTCCACCGACGGCCTCCTTGTTCCAACCCTCAACACACTACTTCTATTCACAAGCTAGTTAGTGACTCAATTACTAGCACGACACAAAAAAGCTCCAGGCCAAAAACCTTGGGCCACCCACAAACTACAATCCTAGCCGACAAAAGATGCCTCGGCACCCACCACAGGAGCCCCCCTCGAGTGGCCAGTCGACATCAGGAACCCCACGGTGATCATTCGGGCACACATTGCTGCTACTTGCTACACCACTAATTATTTCAGCAGATTAGCAAGCCAATTATTATTGTACTTGTGCTAATTAGGAATTATTAAAAGCATTTATCAATTAGTCCTCGCAGCTTGGCCTGGATGAGAGAAGCTCATTAAAGTGGCTTGAAATGCATAGAATCGGAGTAGAGTCTTTGGGATGGAGTGGTTTGTCGTTTCTCAGTGACATGACAAGCTGTATATGTTGTCGTGTGAAATATAAAGAGAAATAAATTGAGAATGGTGAGGGAACAACTGAGTATAGCTGCTATAACATAAGTGATACGTGTAAGTGATTAATGTTGTGGATACAAATGCAATCATCAGGAAATTGCTGTGGTATTTGTCATGCTGGAAAATAATCAACTTTGGATTAGCTCTACAATGCCACATCATCTGCCCCCTTTATTATTATTTTTCCAATAACACGTTCTGTCATGCTTTATTTGTTTGCAGGCATTTTTTAAAATCAGTCTCCTCGGGTTCATAACACAGGAACTGTTTGTAACTCAGAAATAAGAGACATATTGGTAGAAAATCAGAAATTATTTTATAATTTCTAAAAATATTTGTAAAGGAGCTCGCAAGTGGTTTAACAGAAAATCATCGGCAAATCGCAAGTTTGAACCGGACGATACCATCTGTGATCAGGAACCAAAAGAAAAAAAATGAGTGGGAGGGTTGACATCACAATGATGCAATCCAATTGTGGTGCCTGTGATTTTATGTATGCGGAGGAGGGCAGATAGTACTTTCCTCCAATTGTGTTACGCCACCCTGTGGCATAGCATGTGCAGGTGAGCTGGTGCTGAAAATGAGATCCATCCATTCATCCATTCATTTTCCATACCACTTATCCTACACAGGGCCATGTGGGAGCCTAGAGCCTATCCCAGGGAACTCAGGGCACAAGACAGGGGATACCCTGAACGGGGTGCAAACACATCGCAGGGCACACTCACACACACCACAGACAATTTGGAAATGCCAATCAGCCTACAACACATGTCTTTGGACTGGGGGAGTAAACCCGAGTACCCAGAAGCACAGGGAGAACGTGTAAACTCCGCACACACAGGGCAAAGGAAGGATTCGAGCCCCCAACCCCATAGGTGCGAGGCAAACATGCTATTTATTTATTATTTATATAGTAGCTTTTTTTTTTTTTTTTTTTTTGTCATGAACTTTACAGTCTTTCAGTCCAAATGTCTCCAGCAGACTGCTGGTATTTGAGTCTCAGAAGTTCCCATTAGGACACCATTTGAGCTTTTTTTCTTCTTCTTCTCTTGTTCGCCCCTGAATGTCCTCATTCACAGAATTCTGTAATGCAGGTGGAGTGATCCCAAGGAACTACACCCCTACTAGAGATTCACACACTCACCCACTCCTCAAGCAGTTCCAGTGTATTCAGATAAGTCCTGCCAATAACAATAGTGCATTGTGGGTAAGCAGGCCACTGATGGGGCATAATGAAAGAAAGTACGAAGGTGGGGAGAGGGAGGGGGGGTGTTTGAATATGGTAGAGGAGGAAAACCCCCCGTTAGGCAGTACATTTCTCTAGTAGCATTCTTCATCAGGACCAGAGACCCGTGATTAGCTTGGCTTCAATAAGGATGGTCAGGAGACGCATACCAATTAGGTTACTGTGAACACTTTGGGTCACATTGCTATGGAAACCAAACCTAGCCCCTATTACTGACACACACACATTCACAAATACCACCCAAACAGTTTTCATATAACCCCCTTTTCATAGCCAGGGAAATGAGGGGAAGGCCAAAGAAAGGTCTGATAGTCAATTGAAGTGTCAGCAAGGTTGTAAACAGAAGAGCTGTCACACTCATCATTGTCCTTTTAAGGTTATTTTAGGTCATTGTTTTTGTATAAGAAAAAGACCAGCCAAAGCTTGGGGTTTTATGGAAGCAGAGTATTGTCTGAGTTGAAAAGTCAAGTTTGATAGTGTCCAACACTGCACCAGTTCCAGTTTAGAATTTTTTGAAGCGATCCGGATTAAAAGCTTTGATCAGTTTGCTCATGAGAAGACGTAACAATTCCTCACAAACTTGTTTATAACTGATTATTTCTCGTTCGCCTTCCTACCATTACAAATGTGTAACTGATTAGCATAAACACTTGATTGGTCAGAGAAAATAACATGAATATTGAAAGCTTCCTGTCTGTCTGTTTCTCTCTCAAACATCTTTCTTTTTCTCTCTCTCGTTTTCCACTTTCGTGTCAGGATGGTGACATCCTCCTGAGTCAACATTGTCAGCTCAGCTCCACTGGGACTCCTGCATTAATCGCTTTAATTAATTTCCAATCAAGCAACAGTAAACTAATCAACGGGATGCCAAAAATGGTGACAACTCTGTTATGAACGCACACAGAGAGGGAACTGAGATCTATGAAGAGGAGGAGGAAGAAGAGAGAAAATCATCTGAGGGAAGAACTGTATAGAAAACGCTCATCACTATTCTTTTTTTCCCCAATAGTGTGCGCATTGGCAGTGTCAAAATGGTATCTTTCATTCAAGGACAACAGCTCTTTCAAAATATAAGCAGAGTAGTGTTTACTGATTTACAGTATATATCAAATACCATTCACACTGCTACCAATTCTTCGACCATCTCAAGATCAAAAAACAAACATGATAAATTCAGAAATTAGATAAGCACGTCATTCTGTTTGTCTACTTATTTCTGGCCAAAAGGATTGAAAAAATAAATGTTGACTTATTCTTCTACCCATTCATAAACCTGTTAAGTTCAATTAAGCTTGATTTAAGGTTGCCACAATACTGTGACTCGTACACTCACCGTCCACTTTAATAGGAACACCTGTACACCTGCTCATTCATGCAGTTAACCAATCAGCCAATCATGTGGCAGCAGCACAATGCGTAAAATCATGCAGATACAGGTCAATTTTCACATCAAATATCAGAATGGGGAAAAAATGTGATCTCTGTGTCTTTAATTGGGACTCTAACCCCACCGTAGAGCAATCTTAAACTGCTGATCTCCTGGGAATTTCACACACAAAAATATCTAGAGTTTACACAGAACGGTGCAAAAGAGAGGAGGGCCTGCAGGCTGAGGACCAGGACTAAGAATCTGAGGCTGTCATGAGACAGTTGAAGACTAGGGGGGAAAAAAGGTGTTACTAAATCTTAGTTACTAAATCCTTCCAGGCAGCTTGAACCAATCTGACCATTTTCCTCTGGCCTCTCATATCAAAAATTCTTCCAAAGAACTCACTCAGTGTTTTTTGTTTTGCTCACCATTCTGTGTAAACTTTAGAGTCTGTTGTGTGTGAAAATCCCAGGAGATCAGCAGATTCTGAAATCCTCGAACCAGCCCATCTGGTACCAACAACCATGGTAAATGGTAAATGGTCTGCACGTATATAGCACTTTTCTAACCTTAGCGGTTCTACAAAGTGCTTTATAATGTGTCTTTCTCACTCATTCACACACACACACACACACACACACACACACACACACACACACACCCCAATGGTAGCAGAGCTGCCTTGCAATGTTCTAACTTGCTATCGGGAGCAACTTGGGGTTCAGTGTCTTGCCCAAGGAGTCATGTGGGCCGGGAATCAAACCGCCAACGCTACGATTAGTGGACAACCGGCCCTATACCCCATAAACCAGGCCACAGTTAGTCACAGAGAGCACACATTTTCTTCATTCTCATATTTAATGTGAACATTAACAGAAGCTCAGGACTTGTATCTGCATGATTTTATGCATTGTGCTGCTGCCACATGGTTGACTGGATACTGTAACTGTATAAATGAGCAGGTGTACAGGTGTTCCTATTAATGTGGATGGTGAGTGTGTCAGACTCTCTAACTAACAAATGCTGGTTTCTAGTCAACTATAAAGATCCCTAATCAAATAAAAGTACTGTTACTTAGTATCTTAAGTAAAACATTAAAAAAGCTGCTGTAATGACACCGACGGCGACAATTCCTAAACTATTCAAAGAAAAATTATTTAAGCTCAAGTAATAACATACAGTACGTATTGCAAAATACACTTACATATTCATCAGTGAAAGAGCCTGTACATTATGTACAGCTTTTACTCTTTGCTAGCTAATGCCACAAAAACACTTAGCAGTTAATAGCAATTTACAGCAACATGCTTTCTCAAGAGCAAAGAGTCCTTGTATGCTGATATGTCCATGTGTTTACGTGTACACCAATTATTTTTGAGAGTCTGGAGATAACATACTTTTTCTATGTGTGGCTCATCACTGGAAAGATTTCCTCCATAAACTCATCTTTCTGAACTGTTGTTAAATTGACTAGCGATGGAGTGATTTACGGTTTCCCTGAAACCTTACTGTGATGTGATGTGATGTCATGTGATGGTGCAACAGGGAAAAAAACCTAAAGAATATCTAGTAAACTAAATGATCAGAACATACAGGACTGCAGATGTGGCCAGAGGGATAAACAGCAATGTTTGTAATGTAAGACGCCTAAGATAGACCCTCGGAATCTATTTCTATTATCCATCCATCCTCTACCGCTTACTCCTTTATCAGGGTTATGGGGAACCTGGACCTATCCCAGGGAGCACCAGGCACAAGGTGGGGTACACCCTGGACAGGGTGCCAGTCCATCGCAGGGCACAATCACATACACACCCACACATCCATTCATACACTATGGACACTTTAGACATGACAATCAGCCTACCGTGCATGTCTTTGGACTGAGGCAGGAAACCGGAGTACCCGGACGGGGAGAACATGCAAACGCCGCACACACAGACCAGGTGGGACATGAAACCCGGACCCTGGAGGCGGACATGCTAACCACTAATCCACCGTGCGTCTATTTCTGTTAGCAGAGCAAAAATAAACAGAACATTGGGTCATATTTATATTGTGTCCAGAATGTCAAATACTCCATGTTAAGCTCTTGTTCATAGAACTGTTATATAAAAGCAATATCATAATCGCAATTGAATATCAACATGGCCTTTTCACACTAACATCAGTAGGGAAATCATCATTGATTCATTTAGTCTGTTTTGTTCTAATGACTAAATTTTTTAAGTCATTTAAACCTTGTCCTCTGTCATCTGAACAGAGTTTGTAAGTGCTCTTCTCTGTTTTGATGATGATGATGTAATGGTCAGAAGCGTCACAGACAGCCGGAATCTTATTCAAGTACTGTAATCTTATTCGAAATTTTGAAGTTGATAAATCAATTTCTTTAAGCTAAATGCACTTAAATATAACAAGTTTGAGTAATATTTAAGTGTATTTGGCTTAAAGAAATTGATTTCTTTAACTATTTTGAGGTAAATAGTTTCCTCAAATGTTTTTTGAGTTAAATGAACTTATCCGGTTTTACAGTGTGTGTAAGGAAATCACACTTAGGTTTTAAAGGCAGCCAGACTGACCTTTGCAGGCAGAAGGTCAAACTAAGATTATAAAGTAGGCTAAAACTTTTCTATTTAATTTCGGTTCAATATATTTGCACATTCTTAATGTAGAGCTGTTAAAATATAGTACTGACAGAAGAATTCAGCAGCAGAGACATCAAAAGGGTTTTCCCAGTCTCCCACACACATAACAAATTACAGAATGAGAAAAATGGAGCAGAGCATGTAAATGTAATAAATTGCGTTTTTCTACAAATTTTAAACCTTATATTACAAGTACTATCGATTCTAAAATGCACTTCTATCTCCTTCAGATTACCTGAAGCTTGATAAACTGTAGTTTGTGTTTGAAGAGGCAATTTATCCACATAGTTTCTATTCATTGGAGTCAATCTATGAGATACTTTCTCCTACATAGTACTTAAATCTCATCATTTTTGGCAAGTGCACTAACATGAGGCAAATCTCTGAAAATGACATGAAATAACTGAAATGATAAGATGATTACCACAATCTATATGATCTGGACATTCCATTTAGCATTGTAAAAAAAATAGTTTTTTTTTTATTATATAATTGGTTTGGTAATTTTGGACCTAATTCTGCTGATGAGGTTTCAACCCTCCCCATGAAAGAAAGCTCTTAATTGATTGCCAGAATCAAACAATGCTAATTGGGTTTCTGCCGAGTCCTTTAATCATAATTCAGATGAGTGCCTATAATTAATCTAACGAACGACCATCTGACCGTGACTGGAATGGGAACTGATAGTGTGATGACATGCAGGAGGATTGAGAGGAGGATGAGTGAAGCTTGTGAACGTAGTTCTTCACTCTCCATCTCTGAGTGGATGGTAAACTAAATCAGGACCCAGAGCACTGATCAAATCAATGACCTTGGCATGAAATAGTGCAGAAGGAGGTTTCAGCCTAGATGTTTTATGCTAACCGGTAAAGTTATTGTGAACTGATGAAATCAATATTTGCCAACTCACACACTTTTGGCTCTTTTCTCAAGATGTCATGCCAGTGAAAGACCAAAAAACCACGCAGAACAAACTCTTCTGAGACCTGGTCTTCATTGAGTATAACATGCAGTTGTTCCCTTATGAAAAGATCTTGACTGTATCTCCCAGGCTTTTTCAGTCTAATTACTTTCACAGGGTGGGTCTCAATCCGCTCCCTAGCTCCCTAGTTCATGAATCGTATAGAGTTCAGGCACTGGTAAGGACCCTGTCTCACTACACACTGGGACACTGATAACTCAATTTCCAGTGACATGACTACGTACTCGCGTTGTAAAACCTCACCACTGGTATTCATCAATAACAGGCAGTACCAATATCTTTATGACATTATGTCATATAAATTGGTCAGCTTAATCACACATGTTTCTGTCATGGTACTTTAAGCTGTATCGTAGTCTAGCTAGAGGATTTAAAAAAAAAAAAACTATTTACACACATCATTCATTTTGTCCACCATTTATTTTTCAAGCTGAGAGGCTTCAGAAAACATGACGTCATTTCTAGTAAGGGAACATAGTGAGCATCGATGATCATTGGTTTTTGTGGTGCATTGTGGGATTTTTTTAGGGAGCAAAAGTTGCAGTACACTGGAAGGATTTAGCAATTGAGACAGCCCTTAAAATGGCCGACTCCCCAATCAGAGTCCTGTCTACTGAACTAGGAAGCTGATTGAGACGCTGCCACAGTTTAAAAGAATTAAGCCAAGATGTGTATGCGTCCATCTGATTGGGAGAAACCATCTCTATTTATACCATCAGGTAATACAGGTAATGGCTTTCTTTTTTAATAACAGATAACTGATAAAGAAAGAAACTTATTTTTGTTAGAGTGGCATGAATATATAACTAGCAAGCGTGAGTAGGTAATGTTAGCTAGCTGAATTATGTTGTATGTAAGGAATAGAACATGACAGGGCATGCTGTTGTAGGACAATAACAATGGGGTGGCATGCACAGTTATTGTTAATACCTTCAATTTGTACTTGTTTTATTCCATTTATACCACACCATAAAGTTTTACAGCTGACTGTTAAAAATAAAGCACTGACACTGGAGACTCCTTCCAAAAATGCTAAATAAACGTATCTTCACAGAAAACTCAACAATCATACATTTTTATGATTCGTTCACGTGTATTGTCCACCACACTAGTCCCTGTGAAAGCTGTTACTATAGAAACAATAACATATTAGAATGAAGGCAATATTATACGTAACTACTGTTAGAGCTGCTCTAAGCTGGGGTTCAACAGTGGTCTGATATAATTATTTATTTATAAAGACTTTTTTTTTTTTTTTGGACTTATTTCTCATTCACAGCTCTTAGAAACCAATGGAAAAGTTATCTTGATTGACTGTAAACTTTCAATAGATACTGAATGGGCTTTACCGGGTGTCCAAAAAGTCTCCATACATAGGGGAAATGAACACTTTTCAAGCAAAATGTCTTGCAAAATGTTTCACATGGACTTGTGATGGACTTTAAGAGGAAACTTGGTAAGCACATCACACACGTCACTGTTGCCAAACTTATTCATGAATTCAAAAAGACTGGAGGTGTTACAGACCAACCGAGAAGTGGACGTCCAAGATCATCCACAGATGAAGGCATAACCGACTTGGTACTGGTCACCCTGTAGTACGACTGTGAAGCGGAGGAAAAATATTGCTGAATATATTGTAATGCCTTGTATTGGCTCTACTTGTAAATAGAAAAAACA
Organism: Noturus placidus; assembly: GCA_022414735.1. Classification (NCBI taxonomy): domain Eukaryota; kingdom Metazoa; phylum Chordata; class Actinopteri; order Siluriformes; family Ictaluridae; genus Noturus; species Noturus placidus. The sequence continues at coordinate 174,453 of JAFFST010048706.1, forward strand.
TAATTGAGCAATTTTCTGGGCTTTTTTGGTTGTTCTTGTTCCAAATTGTAATAGTATGACATGCCAATATCCTGGGATATTGATGGTACATACTATGTTATATACTTAAATATGCTGTGTGTTATATATACAGTATATGCAGGGACTAGGAATCATTTTGGAGAACATGATGATGAGAGAAACCTATCATCAGGTCCAAGGACTATTGACACATTGTTGTTTTGATTTTATTCACAAACGTACAAAATTATGTTATCATCTTTACAAATCAGATGAAATTCCTAAAATTCCATTCCAGGCATCATTTCAGTTCTGATGAAGTGCACTCAATTGCAGTTTGAAACTGGTAGAGAATCATATGTTTCGAAAAACAAAGGCGAAAAATGTGCACACTGCGATGAAATTGCAAGATGCTTTCATACTACAAACAAAACAAAGCAACTCTTTCAGTGGACATGGTTTAATTAAACTGCAGTGAAACTTCAAGTACACTGCTTTCTCTCATTCTGCCAAGTATTAACGTCGTGAGCTTGTCACTTTGCCCAGATGGAATTAAGAAACGCGAAATGAAATAGCTGTCGTATAATGGTGGAATTTCACTGAAATTTGGCAAGAAAGTGATGAAGGCAAAAATGCTGCATTAAAAAGAAGGAAGAAAAAGGGGCAGATAAAAAAAAAGAGGAAAATGTCACATCATTAGAAATGGAAGTGGCGGATATGTGAGGGGCTGTGATTCTGAAATGTAGGGGAAGAGAGAGTGAAAGAGAGATTTGAGAATCTGAATCAGTCTTAAAGGAGGTAATTTACACATGCAAAGGAAGCAGGATGCAGAACAAATAAAGCATGTATTTGGCCGACTACTGTAAACTGCCATATTCACGTAATACTGTCAACATTATCCCACAGGTTGACTTACAACAGCAAGAAAATTCAATGAGCCAATAATGACAGCCTTCAAACGTACCACGTATCTCTTTTGTGCTCAAAGTATTTCACTTTTATCATCTATCTACAGTATATATATATATATATATATATA
>JAFFST010048706.1:191670-224218 GCA_022414735.1 Noturus placidus
CCTCCGCTTCCGGGGAAAAAAAATCCGCTGCATCCATGTTGCGGTCTTTCGTTCTGTCACGTTCGCGTAAAGGGGTCGGATGCAATCGCAGGATTTTTTAGATATTTATTGAACAACAAACCAAAACAAGAAACAAACACTAAGCTACGTAAACACTTTGGCATGAAACTAACACTAAGACTAAACATGAAAACACGGGCATGAAACAAAACACCGAGAAACACAGAACAGGAGTCTAAACACATTTACATTTAACGAAAGACCCAGACCAAGTGAAAAACCCAACTATATATACACCCCAGTGCTCATTAACCAAAACATGAATCATGTGCAGAAAACCATGTGACTTGCGGTGGCTGATGGGAAATGGAGTCCAGAGTCCTTAGAACCGTGACAATATCTAGATAATTTGTCTTCTGCTAGTGACACACAAATTGTAATTGTTATGATGTATTTTGACACATTTACCTGCTGTTAAGCAAATCCCTAAGAATATTACAATTAAAATGTCCATTCTAACTAAGTAACATCCTTCTAAAATCCTACTTGCTCTTATCTGCGATAAATGCAAGCTAATTTACTAGAGTCTAGATTTATATATATATATTACTCTTTTTATTCTTCCTTGATGGTGGGCATAGTGCTTTAATGGCTAGCATGTTTGCCTCGCACCTCCAGGGTTAGGGGTTCGAATCCCACCTCGAAGCTTGCATGTTCACCCTGTGCTATTGGAGTTTCTTCTGGGTACTCTGGTTTCCTCCAAAGACATGTGTTGTAGGCTGATTGGCATCCCTAAATTGTGTGTGAATGTATGTCTGATTGTACCCTTGATGGGTTGGCATAGTGTGAGAATATGTGTGTGTGATGGCACCCTGTAATGTGTTGGCACCCTGTCCAGGGTAGTAAATGGTAAATGGCACACTTATATAGCGCTTTTATCCAAAGCGCTTTACACTGTGTCTCATTCACCCATTCCACACACACACACACACTCACACACCAATGGTAGCAGAGCTGCCATGCAAGGTGCTAACTTGCCATCGGGAAGTTAGCCAACTTGGGGTTCAGCGTCTTGCCCAAGGACACTTCGGCATGTAGAGTCATGTGGGCCGGGAATCGAACCGCCAATCCTACGATTAGTGGATTAATGGACAAGCCGCTCTACCACATGAGCCACAGCCGCTCTACCACATGTCCCCCACCTTGTGGCCTGAGTTTCCTGGGATAGGCTCCAGGCTCCCCGCAACCCTGTGTAGGTATAGATAAGTGGTATAGAAACTGTGGATGTGGTATCTCAGTGGTAAGACGGTGGACTTCTGATCGGACAGTCGTGAGCTCAAATCCCAGCACTGCCAAGCTGCCACTGCTGGTCCCTTAAGCAAGGCTCTTAACCTTCAACTGCTCAGTTGTAGACAGTAAATGAGATAAATGTAAGTCATCCTGGATAAGGGTGTCTGTCAAATGCTGTAAAAAATATATTTTAAAAAAATTTATAACAAAAAAGGATGGATTATAAATTTACATTTCATTTTGTAGAACAGCTCTGAAACAAGTTCCTTCTATAACTTGCATTCCAGCACCTTTTTATTCTTGGTATTTCTTCTATTTTCTTTTTCTTTTTTATTCTTTCTTGAAGTTAATCAGACAAAGACCAACCTTACCTTCTGACTTCCCAGTGTCAGAAAAGTTACAGGTTTACCTCTGACTGATACACTTCAAAAATGTTAAATAAACATCTTCTCATAATTACACACGTTTTCAAAATCAGTTTACGTGGAGTGTCCTCTATACAAATCACTGTGAATTTGTATTTTCTGATTTGCCTTGAAGCCGGAACTATAGTCAGAGCTTTACGTGCTATATGAAGAGATATAATGATTGATAACCACTACTTTGTTTTAACAATGTTACAAATTGTCATGCCTTTTTCATAAATAAAAAGAATGATGTCTATAATACCTTACGAATGCATTATAACATGTCACGCCATTTAAACATTTTTTCCTATGACATAGAAACGCAATTTTCAAATGTAGCCAAAGATGGAGATTTTCAAAAAGATTCTGAACTCCACATTTTAGTATACAGATCACCAAAAAGGGATAAATGCTGAAAAACATAAGTGTATCTATATCAGTGTGGCCTTAAATTCCCATTCTGTCCCACTGACTTCACAGTGAAGTCTCAAATTAGTCGGAGCAAGTAAAGTTGTCATTTCTAAAGAAAATAAAGAAACAGCCTGTATTTTCAGTCCACTGCTGAATGTCATAACAATATAGCATGTTGTCTAAAAATTCAGCATGTATGCTGATGGGTGAACTGAAGAGTGGAGAAATCACCAGCACTCAGAGTTACCATTTAGAGTGATGACATGCTGTGTGTTTGTGTGTTTGTGTGTGTGCTGAGAACGACAGAGAGAGTAAACAGGACTAAAACCCATTCTGTAATCATAGGTTCCCTCTCACTCTAAAAGCTAAAGGATAATTTCTTCCTCTCAGTGTGTGAGTCTCTTACATATGCACACACATTCACATCAGCTCAGCAGCTGTGTGTGTTTGTGTGATAGCATCAGGGGTAGTGCCAGCATTCAGTCTGCAGTAATCAGCACAGTGGAGCTGGCCAGTCAAGTTTGTAGCACGGCTGGAAAGATTAAGCATCTTTCTGAAGGTGTCCAATAGAAGTAACAATTGAATTGCTAGCTAAAATTTATAACTGCATGGCTTAGACAGAGAGAGAGAGAGAGAGAGAGAGAGAGAGAGAGAGAGAGAGAGAGAGAGAGAGAGAGCGCGTTTGTGTGTGTAGACATGAGAGATCAAATCATTTTAACCATCACTGAAGCTGTGTGTGTCTTTATGTTTGTTTGTTTCTGTGTGTGTTCTCTCTTTCCCTCAAGTAGTTCCCGTAATTAAACAGGTGCTTGTAAATTAATTAGCCTGATGAAATGCACCTCCAAACAAGCATCACACACACACACACACACACACACATACACACAGCCTCCAGATAGGCCTCATCACACACCTCCTACACATGAACATCATTTTCCCCTCTACCTCCCCCTTCACACCATGTGTCCTACCCCCACAAACAGACACACACACACACACACACACACACACACACTTCCACCCTGGCACCATGCCACCCTCATGCCTCTGAGGGCTCAGTAAATATTGAACACTGACAAAACAAACACCGGCAGCAGATGGTAAGGAACCCTCACTGTTTCCAGATCAGCTCGTTCCATTCACATGCCAATTCAGAACATTTCAACCCTCAAAAAAACTGATCTCAGATGAGCGGAAAGAAGCACCACCTATTAACCAACTGTCACGGCCATTACACACCATATTGAGTCTTTAGCCTCGACGCTACAGGCTAGCTCAACATAAAGAGGGCCCTAGGGAGAGCTGAGGCAGGAGAGCGAGAGAGTGAGAGAGTCATCACTCCCTCCCATCCACTGAACGCTGATTATTTACCTCCTAATTGAAAAGAGGACAGAGGGATGGGAGGTGGCTCGTCCCCGGAGCACCTGCCCCAGTGATAGCTGGATAATTGATTTCAGGAAATGCGGGTTAAATGTGACACATGCAGGATGAGGGGGTTGACTCAATGTAAATCTGGTGCCTGCAAGTCGTTTATCATCGGCGTGTTCGGGCGACTTGTCAGCATCCTGATGACAGTTTGGAAAAGAGGATTTTGTAGAGAGAGACAGGAAGAGAACTTTTGTCTCATGCTCGCATAAATACACGCAGAAGTTCATGTATCCCCGCAGAGACGGCGTGAAGGAGGAGCTGAATGCTTCCACTTTCAGACCCACACACACAGACACACTGTAATATTCAGCCTTATCTACCAAGTCTACCTTTTGACAAATGAGAATAAAAAATCTATTAATGAAAAAATCAACTACTACTGGGTGGCATGATGAAGTTGATTATTTTTCCAACAGAAATATGTCAATGATTACTTTTTTTAATTTATTAATGAATTTTATCAGTTTACAAATATATTTAAAGTTACTTACATTATAACAGCTATAAATGGTTATTCTCTTATTTTACCTCTGACACTGGAGACTCCTTCCAAAAAAAACCTCTTCATTTATTTACACACTCCTGAGGGTTTTTGTGGGATCCATGTGTATGTAACAACAAATTCTTCCCTCTGAAAAAGTAGAACAATTTCTATGATGACAATTTATACATATTTTCAGCTTCATTTATAAATACCATTGGGTGAAGAATTTGAGAAAATATGAAAATATGAGAAAAATGTTTTTCTGAAATGTTTCTTGACTCCTCCAGCAACTGTGCTTTGATTTCAATTATAAGTGGAGTTTTGAGGAAAAGGGTGAAGTGTTTTGTAAAACATTTTTTGTTTTTGTTTTGTGGCTTAGTGGTTAGCATGTTTGCCTCGCACCTCCAGGGCTGGGGGTTCAAATCCTGCCACTGCTCTGTGTTCACCCTGTCCTCCCGTGCTTCAGGGGTTTCCTCTGGGTACTCTGGTTTCCTCCCCCACTCCAAAGACATGCGTTGTAGGCTGATTGACATTTCCAAATTGCCCATAGTGTGTGTGTGTGTGTATGTGTGTGTGTGTGTGTGTGTGTGTGTGTGTGTGTGTGTGTGTGATTGTGCCCTGCAATGGGTTGTACCTTGTGCCCCGGGATAGGATCGACCCCCAGTGACTGTAAGCCTGAAGGCTTCAAAGGGGGCTCATGAACATTAATTAAAGTGAAATTGCTGAAGACTTTAAGACGGTTATATATTTAAAGCCGAGTTTCTCCTAACTTTTTCGTCAGCTGACCCACTTCAACCTAAATTATTTGCCTCGAGTACCCCAGAGATGTTAAGCAGGTTATCGCTAAGTGAATCTTTTCTTTGTTGCTTTTTTTAATCCACGCAGCTTGTTCAGTTTTCAATATTTTGCTTCCAAATTCTTTTTAAGAAAGCTGCTTCAAAACATTTCACACACTTGAAAATGGTCTGTCCTTGTCCACAGTCCATGCACATAAGTGCACATATTAAATACGTTTTACTTTTAAACTAAAACTGCCATTTACGTTTAACTCTCACATGCTAAGAATGAACCATGTGCAATCCAATCAATGTCTGTCCCTTTTTACTTATGAGGTTACAAGAAAAATCTACAGTATTAAGCATTTTTATGTATTTTTTATTTTTGTTTTAACTTAATGTCATTGACATTTCCATCAAAGTCTCACGAACCCCGTGGAAAGCCACCACGAACCCCTGGTTTAAAAGACTACTCCAATATGTTTTTTTAAACGAATCTACAACATCTGTAGCATATCTGCAACTGGCATGAACCAGAAGTTCTCTACTGAGAAAAGAATGGACGAGGATGTTTTACTCATTATTAAATTATAAACTCATTTATAATAGAATAATTTTCATAGAAAAAAATGTGATATAAGGTCATTAAAGTCTCAGTTTAGCTTTTTAAAATGAAATTTGGAAGGCAGAAATGACAAGCCAGAGATGCAAGCTGTTGAGGAGGAGGGAGATGGAGAAAAGAAGGAGGTGTAAGAGAACAGTCAAAGGTACATGTTTGAGGTCCAGAGAGACAGAGAGAGAGAGAGAGAGAGAGAGAGAGAGAGAGAGAATGGAAGACAGAGAGAGAAAGGTAGAGATAGAGGTAGAGAGGATGAAAGACAGAGATAGAGAGAGAGAGAGAGAGAGAGAGAGAGAGAGAGAATGAAAGACAGAGAGAGAGAGAGAATGAGAGAGAGAGATAGAGAGAGAGAGGATGGAGAAAAAGAGTGAGATAGTCAGAGAACAGTCAGAGATGCATGTTGAGATCCAGGGAGAGAGAGAAGAGGCATGAAATGGAAGCACCAGACACACAGATTGATGAAAAAGAAAGTAATACAGAATTTGAAAAACTTTCACTACTAGCATTTATAAATGTAAAAATAAAAATACCATTCGATTATATTAGCAGTGTCATTCTCATATTCATTATTGTGACCACATACAGTCTGTTTGCAATGTCTACCAGGGTGATAAATTAGTAAAGTAGTCAAATTAGCTCTTTGGTGATATAGGCCTATTTTTACATTTGAGCTCCTGCCCCTGAGGAACTCTCAGTACATCCCTGGTATACATTGACATGATGAACTTGCACAACATTTTGTTGCTTTTTCTTTCAGAGGTCTTGAGATCCACCGTTTACGAACTGCCCAAGAAACCATCAGGCCACTTAATTGCCGAGCAGTGTGCAGGGTTACATTTGAAGTCATTAAACTGTCCTTTTTTTTCTTGGGGGGGGGGGGTCACAGTAATTTGTGGCCCCCAGAAAATATGCAGGGTGTCGATGGTTCCTCCCAGCACTTGCATGCTCTCTCGTCGCCTTTCGATAGACTCATAATTACAGACTGCATCACTCACTGTCACTTTCCCTCTTCCTTTCTCTTCCATTGCCACCATCCTTTCCATCCCTCATTTCATCATCATTAGTCAGCATGACATCACGAATGTGGGACTCATTTGTGCAATGTGAGTGCAGCTTTTGGAGCCATGTGAAGGTCTATGAAATTAACTTTATCATTCAAAGATACAAATGTAAAATATATATATATATATATATTTTTTTTTTAACATCATGAAGGAACATTTCATATCCAGCATTACTGGGTGTGAGCATAATTGTGGAACCTCTAAGTCTGACCTCAGCGGGCAAACATAAAGGCTGGTGCCTAATATTCCTGAACCTTCCATCTCACAGTGCCCCTAGATGTCTAAGGTTGCGTGTTGAGGGCAGCTCCGTCCCCTTCGCTCTCTAACCCCATATAACCTGCCCTAACCCTGTGATTCAGTCGCTCACCAACCTGGACGAATATACATAATGTCCTGTCATGCAGTGTCAGGGGAACGGTTGACTTCTCACCACCTCTGCTTCAGATAAATTATCACAACAGAAACCTTCTCCTTCCACCCATTAGCAAATCTCCCTCACGTTCCTGGCATTCAGCTGAGAAAATAATATCTCATATCATATTATGTCATCTCTTTCAATTAAAAAAAAATGCATCTTCAAATTTAAGAACACTTCCCAAACTTCTTTTTTACTCTCCATTCGGTTGTATCCATATTGGGGCGTTATGAATAGTTGCAAATTAATTACATTTACCAACTAATTTCTATGTAAATAAACACCCGAGCACGTACAAACAACCCCTTGCACCTCATCCCATCATTCTTCGACAGGAACTGGCAACAAAAACGCTTTCTGTTTCTCCAACCCCCCCCCCCCCCCCCCCTCCTCAGCGTGTGCTGCCAAATAATAAGATATTTAGCCCAAGCCTTCATGTTTGTGCCACTAGTCCTGGGTTGCCAGATTCCCATTAGCATATTTAGGCTTTGGCTCTTTGTTTTACTCTGACCTGTATAATACATGTCACATCCACAATACAACAAATCAAACGTTTGTTAATTTCCCCCGCTTTCCTCCGCAGCTGCTGGCGCCCATTGTGTCAGCCAGATTTTAATTAATATGATAAGCAATACTTGCAAGGCTGAGATGTTGGTTTTTTTCCCCTTGTCCTTTTTTTTTTTTTTTTAATTGGGAGGGATGGGGGAAGGTGAAAGGAAATTGAGGAGGAAGGAGGAAGCATGATGAGCTTTTTGGTTCTTTATTTAAATTATTTTTTAAAGAAAGTAAACAAGAGTCAATCTAAGTCATCTAATGTGGGGTATTCCACCTGAGGAGGCCGAGATATGAAAATACTTTGCCTGACGTGATTTCCTGTTGTATTGTGTAAGACGATAGGCCGGTAATTTGGATTGGCGCTTTGTAATACAGAGCCATTTACTTTGGGATCAAAAGGATGTCAGACGGAGCACGGAAGCTCTTTCACACGCACATAAAACACACACACACACACACACACACTTTTGTACAGACAGCTGATGCTTTTCCAGTAGATCTTACTAAGAATCCAAGCAATCATAAATCAGTGAAATACTCAACCCACTTCCTGACTCCTGCTTATTTTGCTTTTATGATTTTTTAAAAAAAAAAAGCTCCAAGTTACACTTTCTATGAAAGCCATATCTATATAAAAAATAAAATCAATGAATACACTCATAACACATTATTACATTTCTGAAATGTTTTATGCATTAGACACTTTATAGAAATGTTTATTAAGCACTGTTTGATTGCCCACTGAAACCTTCCCTGAGTGTTGCTTTAACCACCCTTTGAGTTTCTACAAAAAAGTGTAATTGCTATATTATTTTTATTTTATACACATTTTAATGAAATATTATATCTCTACAAGCATGGAGTGCAGAATTGCATATACCTATTTACTTATATTTGTGTACATTATTGACAGACATATACAGTAATATTAAAACCTATCTACAATAACATATACTAGAAGTGACATATTTGAAATAAAATAGCATTTGTAATGATTATTTTCTCATATCCGATTAGAAACAAAAACATTAAGTAAAAAAATAAAATAAACTAGAACTGCACTTGAGTGCTAAATCATAAAACCGTCTGAAAAGGCTCATAAGAAAAGCAATGCAAGTCATTTACTAATCTGAGGGCTAATATTTTTTCAGCATGTTTACTATTATTTCAAATATATAGCACATTCCTACAGCTCACACTTCAACTGAGTCACTGTCAAATACCTCAGTAGTCTTTCTTGTATACTTTTTTTTATTTATTTAAATCACATCATTTACCAGTGTGTCTAGTTGAACATAATGCATATAAGGAATTTCTTTAGTACTGGTTTATATAATGGTATCCATGCTACATGTATTGCATTCACAGTACATAAGAAACATTTCTATAGTATAAAGAGATATGTACACTAAGTGTAGCACTAGAGAAAATTCTTCTAGTTTGCATTATATTTTACTTTTAAGAAAATTCAATTTTCAGGGTCACGGGGGAACCTGGAGCCTATCCCAGGAGGCATTGGGCACAAGGTGGGGTACACCCTGAACAGGGTGCCAGTCCATCGCAGGGCACAATCACATACACACTCACACACACATTCATACACTACGGACACTTTAGACACACCAATCAGCCTTGAAAATGGATGGATGGATGGAATTATCAGCAATAAAGTATAAATCTTAGAAATATTTACATGGATTTCTGAATGTCTTAGTATTTAGTATGTTCGGCTTTTGCATTAATGACAGCGTGGACTTGAGCTGGGAACGGACGCCACAATTTTGTATAAAACCTGATGATCCGAGTTAGATCAGCCCATCGAGTGAACACAAGAAAAGATACGAAGAAGTTCTCATGGTCAATGACACGATTTCGCTTCAGCGTTCAATATATTAAAGGTTGACTTTTCTCTCGTTGAAAAATATTTTCACATTTCTAAAACTTTCTGTTGATTTCCAGTTTGATAAAAATCCCAGATTTTCGAACCCCATTGAATGGTTATAATGATGTGTTGAGTTTCTTAAAAATGTATTACAACTAACAAACATGTTACAAATGTGTTCATAGTTCTTTATAGATGAGGATAGCTCGTCTCGTGGGTAGTGTAGATCTATCACACGGTTTCACACAGAATGCACACTTTATATTCACATGCCTGAAGAAGACCTAGAAGATCTGGATAGGATCACACTCAGAAAACAGGTATATGAACGAAGTGTGTTTTTCTGGAAACACACGTCACTAATTTATGTATTTTTAAGTAAAGTAACTAGAGGATGTATTGAACCTTTAACACGTAAATGATGTATTAATTCACTGTGATGCACATTATGCTGTATCCACAGTATATAAGTGGACTAGTTAAACAAACAGACTTCATATAAAAACCACAATGAACTTCCCTTTACTTTCACACTATCTGTTGTTACCCAGTTAAGGACGGGTTCCCTTCTGAATCTGGTTCCTCTCAAGGTTTCTTCCTCTTATCATCTTAGGGAGTTTTTCCTCGCCACCGGCTCGATCAATAAGAATAAACGCACACACTTAAAATCTGTATTTATATGTGTTTATATGTTTATGTAAAACTGCTTTGAGACAATGTCCATTGTTAAATGCGCTATACAAATAAAATCGAATTGAATTGAATAAAACATGACAGGGCGTGCTGTTAATAGAAAATAATCAACAACGCGGTGGTGTAATGCAGAGTTACTGTTACATAACATATAAACCCCAAAGTTTATAACAACACATCCTGAAGCATTTTGTTCCTCATATACCACAGCAATTTGACCATTTTTAATAATTAAAGAACACCACATTGCCCACTTATTGCCCATTTTAAAGTTACTTCCTGTTACATACAAGAGATGTTCCCTCTCTTTTCCAGCCTCTCTTTTCTTCTCTCATGTGAAGTTAATAAACATGCAGCTTGTCATGTTACTGCGAAGTCTTCTTAAAAGGAAACTTAAAGTTACAGCATTACTTGTGACTGTTACAAAGTGCTGATAATGCAGACTCCTTCCAAACCCGCTAAATAAATGTCTCCTAACAGAAACCTCAACAATTGTTTTTAAATCTGTTTTGTGTGGAGCGTTCACGTACGTTTTTACTATAGAAATGATCGTGTATTAGAACAAGCGTATAAATATAAATGTTGCAGCTAGAATTAATGTCTGAGCTGCTGTTATGGAAAACTAAACAACATCTTCGGACCAATCAAAATTGAGAATTCAACAGCGCTGTGGTATAACATTATTTATTAACTACATTGACACTAACAAGAAAAGGATGTTGTTACAAAAGTGAGGAATGAAGATCTGAACCCGTTGATGATTTTGTTTAATTTCTGACAGTATGAAATCTCAAGACTTATCCAGGAAATATCAATCCAGCTGTGAGTGCATGGACGTGGAGTGAACAACTTCACACCCACACTGGAATATCCAGGGAATACATAATGTTTTTTAATGGCATGACGGTGCTAGAGATAGCTATCAACTACTATAAAGATTGTTATGAGTATTTTTGAGCTAATATAGGTATAATTTGCTGGTTATCTAAATTGAAGGGGTTTCATCCGAAGCTTGAATGCAAGCATAGGTAATGTTGACTTGAATCAAAATGCAATTTTAATAAAAGTGCTGTAAATGAAAACTAGTGTTTCAAATCTAAATTAGTTGGGTGGATAGTGCATTAATTAAAAGCTCTAATGGCACTAAAAATGAAGAAGATGGAGCTTATTTGGTAGGAGTCTCAGTCACTCAAAAAGTTTGAGATCCTTTGGTTGAACATAAGGTGTAAGTGCCACCCATAGGTTTTTGGATGAATTGCATTTGAGAGTGTTATGAGTACAGTGAGATACACTTTAATGCTGGAGTATATTTTCCTGTCATATAATGCACAGACTGTATAATGTACATATATTCTGAATGAACAAGAAGGTAAATTTTTCCCAAACACATATTTTACAACATAAGTGTATTCCTACAAACCACCATAAACACCCACACATAAAAACATATAGTTACTAACCTAGCACAAAAATAGGCCAACTTAGCCGGACCCCCTCCTGGTAATGACACACAACTGCCCCAGTATATGGAGAGTCACTTGCAGGAACTGCCACTTCTGCCTAACAGCTGCAATTATCCAACTCTACACAAACTACCATTGATCTCTCCTGAGGTGGGGTGAGATCTGAGTATCTCCCACTCGTCCTGAGAGCTGTCGATAGCCTACGCTTAGCACTGAAGAGGACGATGAGGACTTGACTGAACGCTGGCGGGGTGCTATGCTAATATCGGCATCGGTTCGACGTCCGATACTGCACAGACCAATAGTAATCTGTTTTATTGGCGTTGTTTGCGTGTTTGTGGTTGTTTGGAGAGGTATGGGGGGAAGGGGATGTTTAATTGCGAGTGTTTATGAATCTCATCGAAAATCTGAGATAAACTCTGAGGAAGATGTAGACTTTTTGCCAGGGAAGTTGATATACTGTTTCAATAGGCACAATTCATAAGCAAAATAAACAAAGGTTATAACTATCCAGGTTATAAATATCCACCACTGCTACATATTTTTAGCCAAAGGTTTACTGTGGTATGGCTATTGCTACTAAGGTCATCACAGTAGCTGTAATAACATGAATCCATCCTTAGTTATCCAATAGACTAAAGCTGGTTTTACACTGAATGATTGCAGTTAAAAAATTTTACACGTCACTCTCTATGGGTAATCCTGATTCAATCTTGGCTGATTTCAAAAACAGACTATGTGATTGTGTTCTCTATGTCAGGTTATACTATACTAGTTCTAAAGTTCCTACTTTCAGTTTGTACTCGTGCAGAAAATGAGGCCGCATCAACAGAAACGTCCTTAAAAGTGAACTTGAGGTAATATGTATATTTTTTTCCAGTTCATTAGCATGGTTCATTTATGTTTTGTCATTGTCACCTCTGCATTTCAAGCGAGTTTCACGTTTACTCTTTCCATGCTCTTTCTGGTGGCTTTTAGACGAGCATCATAGCAGTGCTCACATTCTGACATATTAAAGCATGCTTGAGGTAATAAGTTGATTTTCTCTCCACCATTAGTTTCATTTACATTTTGCCATTGCCACAAAAGGATTTGTCCTGCCCTGTGAGTTTCACTTCCTTCTATTGGTGCTCTTCTCCAATTGGTGGCTTTTAGATTGGCATCATAGCAGCTTTGACATGCTGAACATTTAATCAAAATATTTGGACACAGTCAGAACTGTCAATGAGTGTTTTTGATCACAATGACACTCATTCACGTCACGTTCACGTTTGAAGTTCACTAATCTCAATTCATGACCAAATTCTTTTGAGGTGTGGTTCTCAATATGTTTGATTTTTGACCATGACAGCAAAATCAGCCAGTAAATTGTACATCTAAAGCTGGATTATTATGGCTTTTGAGTAACCACTGAATAATTTAAAACCTAAACTGTTAATATAAAGGGAACTACAAGAAAAGAATATGAACAAAAAGCCAGCAACAGTATGCTATTGTGTGTCTTTCTTTTCTTAAATTTAGTTAATCAATGCCGTTCTCGACTCGTTTTGAAGAATAAAAATGTCACTATAAGCCACTATATTGGTCTTGAGTTTGATTTTTGTTCACATTAATCCCGTAGAAAAGAATCAACCTGCTTCCATTTCTCCATTCATACATCTTTTTTCCCTGACCTGACCTTATTGCTAGCAACATGAGGCTAATCACTAGTATCAGGGGCTAGTGTCTTCCTGACAGAGTCAAGCGATGGTGATCTTGATAAGTGATGGGTGCCATTATTGCGCCGCTGCACGCCCGTTTCCTGTACACTGTCCGGAAGTTGTCGAAGGAAATCAACATTCAGAGGCGATGCTAACGCCACGTCTCTCAGATCGTAACATGAATATCACAGCCTTCACTTTCTCCATTGTGGAGCCGTGGAGATCTACAGCGAGGAACAGGGTAAGAAAAGGACAGAATTAAAGGGGCTTTGTATCTCCGCCATGGCTTTTTTAGATTTATGATGGCCAATTACAAAAGTCTGGCCTTTTACTATCAGCGTATCAAAACGGCTGGGGCATTGTTCGTTGAAGCAAGAACAAAGAATTTATTACACTTGTCGTGTTGCTGAAAGTGGTTTCTCTTTATTGCTCTCGTTCTCTCTCACCCACACATATGCATTAGGTAGAGGTGTATTTAGGCCATTGGATGCCATGCATAATTGAAATAAAAGTGACCTCCATTAAGGTTTTGCTTCACAATCTACCATTCATACGTTTAATCTTATATATAGAAAATTGGCCTAAGGAATATAAAGCAAAACAAAGACTGAAACCTTCAAGTGCTTCTATACAGTCCAGCCTAGTGCACACTGAAAATCTGTACATTTTGACCTGCAGTCCATCAGTTTCTCCTGTCCTCGTTATTTCCCAAAGCGAATTATTCCTTGAGTCTTTAAATCCGTCCCGTTTAGAGGACATGCAGGCCGCAAGCCGATCTTATTCTGTCACATTCGTTGGCACGTTTGCTGTTGCACTATGAAAGTGAAATAAAAGACTGTAAACAACATGAAATGACGCACACGCTCCAAAAGGCATCTCAGAAGAGAGGAGTGGACTTGAGGATTTAGCATTAGAGAAACAAAGCGTACACTCGGATTGGATTTGTGTGACATCGTCCTACCCCCATGCCAATAATCCCTGTTGGCATTTTTCTTATTATTGAAATCTTTTGCATTCTTAATGCAACAGCACTTTATCGGGCGCTTGCTGAAAACACTAGTTTGTATGGAAGGATTCAAAAGCTTCACTTGAAGTCCTTCTAACATGTCAGACTCTAAGATTAAACTGAAGTTATGTCAAAGAGTTTGCTCAAGTCATACTTACAGACCGGCTCATCATTTAAAATTCAGAATTGACTCCAAATTCCACTCCTTTTCCATTCTTGTAAAAGACACACAGAGCTGTATGCTGTAGAAACATATTAATGTATACATGCTATAGCTACAATGCAGTCTATCAGGAACTCCACCACATCATTAGTCGGACCTTCATGTCCTAGCAGTCTGTTAGAAACTGGATTATAAAGAGCTATTTTGAAAGTGTCAAAGTGTATGATTTTAGCATTAAATTGAAGGTACTCTAATGTGGGAATGTATGAGATTCAATTCAGTTCAACTTTATTTGTATATCACTTTTACCCCTCCTATTATGCTGGGGGGAAACGTTACATTCATTATGTTATGGGTCAAGATGGCTTCTACAGTTTACATACACACAAAAACATCAAACAGCAGCAAACTTTATTATGGTTTGTCCACATCTCAAATGTGGAGATGGGTCAAATTGACCCATAACATAATAGGAGGGTTAACAATAAACATTGTCACAAAGCAGCTTTACAGAAATCCAGATGTAAAGGTGATCCCTAGTGAGAAAGCCAGAGGACACAGTGGCAAGGGAAAACTCACTGAGAAGCCCTGTGAGAGAACCCTGGGATGAGAGTAAGACGGGATTTATGATTACAGCAGCAGCTCTTATGTACAGTATTCAGGTAAGATTATCCACTGAAGCAAGGATGAGACTGGTTTTGGGAAGTGTAAGTCTTAGGGTATCCATGTTAGAACATCTTGAGCAGCAGAAGGTGAGTCACGCAAGTGCAGAAGCTTAAACTGGACATTCTGTATTTTAATCTCGAAGATGCTGTTCCATATCAAGTCGGACAATAGAAAGTATTAAACATTGTTTCACACGTGCTGTATGTGATCCTCAAACATGGTGGTCAAAATCATTATACTTGCACATGTTACACATGTAACAGCAGAGGCATGTAAGGTTTGACATGTACAGGACTAGGTCAGAGTTTTGGACGTTCTAGGGCTTTGGAATTTACTGACCTGCAAAGGAAACACACACACACACACACACACACACACACAGACCACTATGTTCTCTTCTACAGAATATATATTTTTGTTTGAACCAGAATGGCCCAATTTGATTGGCTTGACGCTGAATGAAAGTGTTTGACATTTGGACACCGTCTCACTTTGTGGACAGTATGAAAGGCCTGGATATGGCAATCAGGCTGCCATGGTAACTAGCACCAGGTTCTGTGCGTGGGTCCACAGTGTAGTGACTGGTCACAGTGTCAATTTGGAAGGTTCTGTACTCATTTTGGTCATTGCTTCATCCTATGCTGCTTTCCTTATGCTGTGATGCAGCCTAAAAGCAGTTTAGGAATTTATTGTTTCTGACCCAAAAAAAAACTTCAACTTGCTCTTTTCACTTCATACATCTACAAATAAGGAAGACGGGAAAAGAGGTTCTTTAAATAAATAAATATATATATGAAAATCTGGAGGCACTGCAGTTTATGTAAGACAGGCGCAGGAGAACAGTGAGGGGTGCGCTGTACTCTGCAGGGATAATTCCACTAAAAGAAATGAAGAAAGTGTGCTGTTTTCCTCCTGCCGAGACCAGCCATTAAAGCTGCACCATTTTGCTTCAGTTTGTTTTTCTGCTATCCAGGCTACCTGTCGAAAACAATCAAGCACGTACCGCATACTGTCCCAAATCATGTTAACCGAGATAAGAAATGAATGGAAGGCCTCGGTGGCATGGACCAGTTGGAAATGAGGAAAGGAAAAGGTCTGGAAAGTCATGAGACCTGGACAACAAGTGATTTCAGTGGAGCTCAATTGAACAATTCAGGGGAGGAGAGAGATGGTGAGGTTCCATGCAGCGTTCTACCAAATTATATGCCAAAATAGTCAACTATGCCACCATTAGCTAGGTGTTCTTTAAAGTGATGCCAAAAAAAAACCCATATATTGTATGGTAGACACAGAGTTAAGATACAAGTGCAAAGAGGTTTGTTTGGGTGGAAAACATTCATAACACGATCAGCAAAAATAAACATGGCCAAATGGTAATCCAAAGAATAAACAAAGATAAACACAGCAAGACATGTATATATAAAGAAAGGCTAAGATCTTACACACTTACAATGATACTGAGAACTTGAGCAGCTAAAATACTTAAAACCAGGCACAGACATGTCACCAAGTGGCACTTGATGGTGCTGAGCCCAAGAAAATATTCACAGTATTCATTTTAGACACAAACTGATTCACAAACAGAGTCTCACTAAGGTTTCTTTGAAATTAAGTGATTACTAGAAGTGTAGAAATACTTTTAAAAATTGCAAACTGCAACAAAAAAAATCTTTACAAACTGGTAATGTTATAGAAAAATAGAGAAGACTATCACTGCGTTATAGAGTTAAAGAGAAGAATATGTCTGTTAACATCAGCCAGATTTGTGCATGCTCTGCAAACCCAATTCATTCAATGCATATCAAACTTGTATTTGCTTGTTCTCTGGGGTGAGTCATAGACCTAAGTAGAAAGCTGGGTTCATCCCGTAATACTGGTCTTTTGTACTGGATGATGGAGCAGGACATTACATGTTCAATGTGGCCTGATGATTGTAGTTCATTATGGCGTGTAATGATTTTGACCCAGAGGCAATCAAAGGTCACGCTAGTTCTCCTTGTATAGGTTTTGCCAGGTACAAGGAAGGATTCGGCCAATGGTACAAGGAGTTATAAGATTGTAAAATCTTGGTGTCATGGTGGATAACATTTGCATGGGTAGCATTTGTGCCTCACTGTCTGAGTTACTCTGTGGGGTTTTGCATGATCACCCTGTTCTATGTGGGTTTCCTTCAGGCTTTCCAGTTTCCTCCCAGCTCCAAAAAGTATGCCAAGGTGGATTGGTTACTATAAATTCTCCCTAGGTGTATATGAGTGTGTGAATGGGAGTGTACATTGTGCCCTGACACTGGTGACCCATTCCTGTTCCTGTGAGTGGCTCTGCATTCACCACAACCGTGGCCAAGAAAAAGCCAAATGAATAATGAATGAATACAATATGATGATTATTGCTAAGGGTTTCGTTGTTGTTTGTTTGTTTTCTGGTGTCGTATTTTTTTAATTTTTTATTTTAACAGATACTTTCTAAAACCTGTCATCGCCATGGCTTTAGTCTGATTCTGATGGAGCGCCACCGCCCTCTGCTGGCCAAACAGCAAAAGTGGCATACACATGGCATAAGGAAAAGCATTTTCTCATCTAATTTATGAATGGAGGAAACCTAAAGATAATTGGTACAAGCAAACCATTTTTAAATATAACTGGGCCTTTTGGGGAACTTTTGGTGACACTAAACAAGAACTAAGTAAATAAATAAATAGAACAAACAAAATCTGTACTGTAAACTAAAAGTTTACTTGAGAAGTGTATATATATATATACACACACACACACACACACATATATATATATATATATATCATGCATGCTAACCATTTGGAGCTACATTACAATATTACCTCACTTATAACACTGACAAAAATAAATATATACATAAATATAAATTTTAAATAATGATAAAATGAAATACAATCTGTAAACTAAACGTTTACTTGAGAAGCCCTGTAGCTTTAATAACATCTGTATATATTTTTTTCTGCATGTATCGTACACACCAACCGTGTGGAGCTACAATCACAGTGTTATTTCACTGACAACTCAAATTGTTTGAAAAGGACTAGTATAAAGAACATTAAACGTTTTTATTTCATACTAACTTCCTGTGAAATCGACGTTGAGTTGAATTTCGCGCTCCTTAGGAACGCTGGTTTTGTTATTCAACACTGCCACCTGCTGGTCATCCGGGTGACTTGCACTACAGTTGAGCCTTTGCATTTAGGCTACGTCAAAGAACAGCAACACTTCACACACATGATTATAATATGTACTTAGACCTAGATTCAACCATCTCAATCAAGCACATTCTCAGTTCCCAACATTTCTTTCACGGAATTTTGGATGTTTAAAAATAGGTGTGTTACAATAGGTGGTGGAAAAAAAGTGAAGTATCTGGTTACTCCAAAACGAGCTCAGTGCCCACAACCACACCCTATTCACTACAGTTTAGTGTTTTGATTCGTGTCTGAAAGATTATCCAGCACACTTGTGAAATTCCATGAACTACAATCTATATTAGGTGGACCAGAATTCCATTTATGCACTTGTAAAATATAGTGTGTGTGTGTGTGTGTGTGTGTGTGTGTGTGTGTGTGTGTGTGTGTGTGTGTGTGTGTGTGTGAAATAGGGAACCATTTTGAATACCTGGCAAACTCTAGTCCACAGATTCCCGACCTTGGTCCTGAAGTACCCTGTACTTTATAGTGTCCTGTACATTATAGAGTTTTCCTTACTCCTAACACATCTGATCCAACTAATCAGCTCTAAGTGATTGTCTGAGCAGGCAAAACATTCAAATGTGTACTACTGAGGTTCAAGGTGTCTGTCTCAATCACACTCGCCAGAAGGGGGCAGCGGCCTGACATGGTACTGTAACATCATCCATCCATCCATCCATCTTCTACCGCTTACTCCTTTTCAGGGTCTCGGGGAACCTGGAGCCAATAAGACACGCCAATCAGCCTACCATGCATGTCTTTGGACTGGGGGAGGAAACCGGAGTACCCGGAGGAAACCCCCGATGCACAAGGAGAACATGCAAACTCCACACACACATGGCAGGACTCGAACCACGGACCCTGGAGGTGTGAGAGAACATGCTAACCACTAAGCCACCGCGCGCCCACTGTAACATCAGAACATCTGTAAACTCTGTTCTGCAAGTCCTTGTCCTATACACAAAAAAAATAATAATTTAAAAAATATTATACTAAATATTTATTTAAAATATTTATTCATTTTGACCCCATTTAGATTATGATTATTAGCTAATAATGTGTCATGGTTTGAAGAGCAAATCCATCCATCCATCCATTTTCCATACCACTTATCTTACACAGGGTTGAGGGGGAGCATGGAGTCTCTCAGGGAACTCAGGGCACAAGGTGGGGGACACCCTGGAGGGCACCAAGCCATTGCAGGGCAGAATCGCACACACATACACACAATTTGAAAATGCCAATCAGCCTACAACGGAAGTCTTTGGACTGGCAGACCCGGAGTTAACACTGGCCGAACATACAAACTCCTTTCACGCTGGGTAGAGGTGGGATTTAAACCCTCAACTCTAGAGGTGTGAGGCAAACATGCTAACCACTACTCCAATGTGCCCCCTTGAAGAGCAACCAAGTTTGGTAAACATTACTGGCAATCTAATGCATACATACATTCATTTTCATTGACCGCTTTATCTCGATCAGGGTTGTGGTGGGTCCAGAGAATATCCCCGGAACACTGAAAGCAAGGCGGGAAACGCACCCTGGACGGGATGCCAGTCCATTGCAGGGCATCATGAACACACATGTCCACACACTCACTCACATGTGGAGGCTTTTTAGAGTCAACAGTCCACCTACTGGCATGTTTTTGGAAGAAGGGAGGAAACCAGAGAACTCCAGAAACCCAGGTAGACATAGAGAAAACATGTGAAACTCCACACAGAGAAGTCCAAGCTCAGGATAGAACCATGGACCCCATAGCTGTGAGGGAGCAACAGCACCACCTTGCCAGCCTTATTTCACACTTGTATTTGTATATTTTCACTTATTAATGCATTCCTCCACTCATTAATACTGGATGAGCTTTATTAGTTGTTCATAGCCTTAACAGATAGCCAGGTCGTACATTTAGACATATTTATGCCTGTGATATCTTGATTGGAGGTTAATCCACTGTCTCAGAAAGTATTTCATTGTAGGCAACTATGAGTAATAAGTTCGAATGTCCAACCTTGAACAGTCGTCATAATTGGGCAGTATTAATTATTCATAATTTATTAAGTAATATAGTTTAATATGATATTGTAGGAGAAATCGCAATACATCCCAGGTTTTCATGGGTAAGAGATTACCTCCCTGAGCCACTTTATCTTCTCTCATCCTTGCTTCGTTTTTTTTTTAACCCTCTTTTCATTCTTTTTCTATACTATTCTCTGCATACCCACTTCGCTGTACCACCTTACAATTGCTGATCCTATTAGAAAATACAAGACAGAGAAGCAGCTTTGAAATCAATATTCTTTTCTATCCATCTCGACTTCTGCCAAAGTAAAAGTCAATACAACTATCAGGAGGGACAACCTCTAAAACCTTGACCAAATATTGTTTTTTGTCAACTGAGGTACACTCCAGTCCCTGGCTACTTGGAGACAGACTCAGTGACATGACAGGTACCGTATTTAGTAAGATGGTCAGAGCTGAGCTTCTGTTTCAGGAGGAATCCAAGAGGAATGCTTAAAAGTCTTTAAAACAAAATAAAAACAACAAAAAAAAAAACTTTGCTAAAATAATTAAATTAATTAAAAGTTCTGGTTCTTGTTGGTTTCTAATGGTTAGTGATAGTGTAAATGGTCCTAAGATCAATCCTTGCCATGTTTAATGTTTAAAGTTCAAATAGTAACCCTGTCATAGGCTGTGGTTTAATGGGAATTTTGTGGATCAAATTGACTTCGGCTGCACTTACAGTGCCTGCAAGGAAACCACAAAATACTAATATTCATATTTTTGTAACTGGGATATATTCCATAAAGATGCAATCAATTATGCACTGAATATATTTTGGATTTGTTAAACTCTTGATGAAATCCTAATAGAGAAAATGTTTCATGGAAAGCACGTCCAATGCCCATTAAGAACTTAAACAATAAGGCAGTATTTCTAATGGTTTTCATTTATTTATTTATTTATATTTTTAAACCTGGTCAGTAAATTATTTGGTGTCTAACCTAAGCTACAGCATCAAATGCTGATATAGGATTGTGTTTTGCTTTTTATTTCCGTGTAAAAAAAATGATGGTGTAGGGGATGATTCTACATGAGTTCCTTTGCTATAACTCACTCTAACACTCAGCGTAACATGCGGTCAGTGAGAAGTACGGAGATCGTGTTGCACCCTGTATTTGAATCATTTCATTCATTCAAATACCCAATAACGATGACATGGCAAAATAATCACCAGATCCATCTCAGCATAGTACAGACACTTCATTTCACAGTAACGATAAAAGATTTGCTACAGTCAAAGCAATGCGTCATATTCGTTTATCCTTTTGCAAATGTACATATAGATCACATTAATATGTAATAAATACATATCAGGAAGTCATTGTTTAACATGCTGCACGTCCAGCACGTACAGATTATAAGCATCTAAATTAGCCATTACAACTTTCAAGCATCAGCTCATAGAACTATAAGTTCACCAGATTCACCACACAGTAACACATGGTACTCACGTTCCATCCAGCTTTGTTTCTATGAACGTCTGTCTTCTGCCTTTATGCAGGTAAAGTCCACAAGAGTTTCCTTTATGTTCCTCTCCATCACGGCTGATAAAACTCCCAGAAGGCTCCTGGAAGTCGCAGTGAGTATGTGTGTACGCGAGAGAAAGAGACAGAACGGCTTCTCTGCCTCTGGCTTGACAGCATCCCGTGTCCATGTGAGATGCTCCCTCCCACATGTTCCCTCCTTCCCTGCTGTCTCTCTCCCTCCCTCTGTTCCTTCATCCTGAGATCCTCCTCTCACAGCAGCACTTGCATGGAGTATGCACAGGACCTCAGGTACCTCTGTACTTCTGAAGGTCCAGAGTGAAGACAGATATGAGGAGGTTTGGAAGTTTGGAGAAGATAGATCACTTAATCAGAGAAGGAGAGAGATAAAGGTAGATAAAGATAGTGAGATAGAATGAAGGATGGAGTGTATATGCTCCAGCAACTGAGCAGATCAGTCATCGTGTTTCTTTTAATCCACCATAACCTAGCCATGCTCTGGTTGCACGGTCATCTTCACCTCTTCCCTTCCATGAATAAATTATTAACCGTACAAAAGGGTGTGTATTGTATATGAATTACCAGGCATCTTAGTCAACAAAAGCCATTTTCATATGAATCCCCCATTTCATTTCAGCTTCAATTTGATTACCAGACGAAGAATAGAAGCCCTTTGGCCAACCCCCTGAAGGCTCTTTTCTATTTTCTCTTTTCTTTCTCTCCCTCTCTCTCTCCTTTTTATACGCGCCTATTGAAAAGCTTTTATTGCCTTCCTTTCAATACACAAACAGGAAAAGACTTTTTAGAGTAAACCACTGATGAGAGAGAGAGAGAGAGAGACAGAGAGAGAGAGAGAGAGAGAGAGAGAGAGAGAGCATGATTGCAGTGCTGTTTTGCCCAGTAAACATAGCTAAAGAGAACACAGAGTCCATGCTCACGCTTGTTTTCTTCCTTTTCATCTTTTTGTAAAACTGAAAAGGCTAGAAATTAATGACACAATAGTGGAGGGAGAGAAAGAGAGAGAGAGCAGACTGGTTGCAGCCTTGCAACACAATGCGAGTGAAATCTAAATGATGGCAGGTCATAGAGTGGGGTGGAATGGAGCCTGGCATAGAGCACATGGGCTCAGTGGGGTAT
The DNA here is from genome assembly GCA_022414735.1 of Noturus placidus. Classification (NCBI taxonomy): domain Eukaryota; kingdom Metazoa; phylum Chordata; class Actinopteri; order Siluriformes; family Ictaluridae; genus Noturus; species Noturus placidus. The sequence continues at coordinate 214,589 of JAFFST010048706.1, forward strand.
GAGCAGTAGGGGACAGTGTATAGGAGACCTGTGTGGGAGGGGTGTATACACCTAATTGATCCCGGCTGGTGGAAAAAAATAATAAAGCCACCTTAATGGTTACGGAGCACTACAATTATGCTGCCGGTCGCTTTTGTTAACCGTCCGTGGTGACTTGCGGCCATTGAGAACATGGCCTATCGATGGCAGCCAGGTCTCTCTGGCTTTCAGTGGAACACAATGCAGTCTATTCTGTCTCATACCCTGCATTCTGTCTGGTGTGTGTGCGATTATAAAACTGTGCATTAAAAGTGAATGTGCTCCACTGAGTAATTGTGAGAGAGGGATTGATGATGTAAAACTATGTGCAGAGTAGTTTTTATGTTCGTGCTCTTGCGATTAAAAGTCAGGGAAGAGAGATAGATAGAGGGAGATAGATCCAGGTGGTAATCTGATCTGCTGTGAAATCTGGAGCACAAAGTTTCTGTTTAGAAAGATAGACAGCTAGACAAAATCCATAGGTTTTCTCCTTCAGATGTGTTCTAAGATATATATATATATATATATTTAATAAACAAAACAAGTTTCTTGTTTTCCTTCATGACAAACATCTTCTGCAGAGAAAATAATGGGTTTATAAGGCTTTGAGTGTTGAACCAAATGTAAGAGTGTTGCATTATATAACATAATTTAAAAAAAAATAATAGTGGCTTAGTGGTTAACACGTTCGCCTCACACCTCCAGGGTCGGGGGTTCGATTCCCACCATGGCTCTGTATGTGCAGAGTTTGCATGTTCTCCCTGTGCTGCTGGGGTTTCCTCAAGGGGTTCTGCGGTGTGACTCAGGTGTTCAGGAAGTCAGGGGAAGTTCAGTCACCACCTTGGTCGCAGGACAGAGTCAAGTTATGATGCATGTTGTCCTTGTGTCTCAAGGGGTGTTAGGGTGAGTCAAGCCATGTCTGAGGCTCAAAGGCAACATGGTGCTGTGCCTTCCACATAAGTGCCTTCAGGTAAATGGGGGGCCATTTTGGCTTTGCCATCAGTGTTTTAAATCTGATGTGGGAAAGCCAGTGGATGGAAAGCAGTAATGGGGTGAGATGGCAGAACAGGAGAAGCCAGTGGATGGAAAGCAGTAATGGGGTGAGATGGCAGAACAGGAGAAGCCAGTGGATGGAAAGCAGTAATGGGGTGAGATGGCAGAACAGGAGAAGCCAGTGGATGGAAAGCAGTAATGGGGTGAGATGGCAGAACAGGAGAAGCCAGTGGATGGAAAGCAGTAATGGGGTGAGATGGCAGAACAGGAGAAGCCAGTGGATGGAAAGCAGTAATGGGGTGAGATGGCAGAACAGGAGAAGCCAGTGGATGGAAAGCAGTAATGGGGTGAGATGGCAGAACAGGAGAAGCCAGTGGATGGAAAGCAGTAATGGGGTGAGATGGCAGAACAGGAGAAGCCAGTGGATGGAAAGTAGTAATGGGTGAGGTGGGAGAACAGGAGAACCCAGTGGATGGAAAGCAAAAATGGGGTGAGGTGGGAGAACTTGGGAGAAAACAAGTCATGCAGCTGCATTCTGGATCAGTCGCAGGGGTCAGATGGCATGCACAGGGACACCTTCCAGGAGTGAGTTCCATTAGTCCAGTCTTGAGAAGACAAATGGACTGAACAAATGCCTCTGTGGATAGAAATGTCTGGCTGATTGGTGTGTCCGTAGTGTATGAATGAATGGGTGTGTGAGAGTGTATGTGATTTTACCCTGCAATGGACTGGCACCCGCTCCCTGGGATGGGCTCCAGGTTCCCTTTGACCCTGATAAAGGAGTAAGCGGTAGAAGATTGATGGATGGATGGATGGATCCTTCTGAAACTTTAAAGGAGGAACCTGCATTGCCGAATGAGGTGTCTTTCACAATGTGCATTATAAGTTCACATTGCTTCACATGTATAAAATTCTGAATCAAAAGTAAAATGCTTTCCAACAAGAATGCTTCCTGGGCACATTAATTATTTAGTAGTGCTGATCATTTAAATGCTTAGTATAGAGACAGTCAGAGAGGCAGGAACATACCCAGGATGGGGCACCAGAGAATCCAGAGGATTCAAGCTTCCACATGGATATGGAGCATGTGAAACTCCAATGTAATTACAAATGCTTTTATTTTAAATTGTCTCAGGAAACCTTTCGTATTGGGCCAATAGTTCCCAGAGACAATCCTAAATCTAATTTTAAAATGAATAAAATTAATACTGAATGATGTGTTCTCCCCCTGATCGCATGGGTTTTGTCCAGGTTCAGCCAGTTTCTTTCTACAGTCCAAATCCATGCTGGCAGGAAGATTGCCTATGCTAAATTGTCCCTAGGTGTGAATGAGTGTGTGTAAATGTGTGGATGGATGCAGGGTGCTGTGCGATGGACTGGCAACCCACTCAAAGGAAATTATACTACCTTGCGCACAGTGTTCCTGGGATAGGCTTCAGATACACTACAACCAAGACCAGGATAAAATCGGTTACTAAAGAAGAATGTGTTATATTTGTAAATGTTTCTGTGAAATTTTGGCTACACTGTAATGCAAGCCATGTAAAGAATCAGCCCATACTGCCACATGATTGGCTGATTAGATAATTGCATGAATAAGTAGGTCTACAGGTGTTCCTAATAAAGTGCTCCATGATTGGATGCATTACGTATACAGTGAGGCACGGTTCATTGCAGTAGGTTTAGGCTGGTTTTACTTACTAAAGGATCTGTAATTGTTCTTTCGCTCGCACCCCCAGGTATTCAAGTTTCTATGTAGAAAAAGGATTACAAGTAGAACCCCTTTAAGAACCCTGGGACCCTTAATGATCCTATACACTTATGACCATTTTGCTCATGATAAAGCAGTTACTACGGTACTAATTTCTACCAAAGTATACTTTGTTACATTTCAATTCAGAGTCAGAAGTGGGAGAATGGAGGGAAATGGAGAGAGCTACCTACATAGCAGTAGAGGTGTAGGTATAGATTCCGCTTCCTTTCCTCAACTTCAGCCATGAACAGTAGTTCTTTCTAACCGAGAGGTCATCAGTCAGGCAGAATTTCCTATTGTTCTTATCTTAACAGAGACAGCTAAAGACTCTAAAACCTCCTCCTTCGTGTTCTTGGTAAGGAAACCCGACCATGGAGTTCACCCTTATCGTAGAGGCTCTATGATAAATTAAGACGCTCTTTTTGCATGTTTTTTTATGCGCCTTTGTACTCATGTACGAATATTAAACTCTAGACAAAGGTGAATGATACATTATTCATTCGTGGGCAAAGGCAGCAGCGGCAGTCTGAAAAGAGGCTGACATTTGAGCTTTTCACCAACATCTGCAAAATTACATGCTTCCCATTGTGAGTCAATGAGGGCCGGCCAGCTTCCATAAAAAGAATGAAATTGACTTGTCAACGCAATAAAGGCATGGTATATACATCCCAAAACCTCAGGTGTATATGCGTATGGGGGGGAGAGAGAGAGAGAGAGAGAGAGAGAGAGAGAGAGAGAAAGAATGAATAGACTGTTGTCGTTCATTCTGTATGCTTATGAATAGGAACTAAGCTATCGGCAGGCCGGCTTTGACCAAACACTGCTATTGTGAGGAGAATAAAGAAACAATTTCTCTTTGAAGTTACAGACAGCTTTAGGATCACTGTGTGTGTGCTGCAAATATAAGGTGCACCAGGTAAACTGTTTCCAGGTCAGCTCTCATTCACACTGCTGTGTCATCTTAAACACTTCATCAAAAATGGTAACCCTGATGTTAAGAAGTGAAGCACCTATTCATGGTTCTGTGGCTACACCTCTTTTGTAGACCTACATCCCATTCTGGCTTTAAAGGTGTTTCTGAAAAGAAAGGAAGCCATTAATCTTTACTCATCTCACACAGTGTCTACCTGCAGCTGAAGCCAGCCAGCCAGCCAGGCCCAATTAATTGACAGCTAACATTTTCTTTCACTTTCTTGTTTTCCTTTGCCGCCACAGGCTTTGTCCTCATGTAAATGTCTTCAGAACGTCATTCTCTCCCCAAATGTCACCATCGCCTCAATGCCCATACAAAAAGAACCTGCCTTCTTTCCACCTGGGCCATAGCCAGCGATTAAAATCTCGCACAATGGCTCGCTATCCCTGAGGATCACGTGTCTTTTGAATCTTTTGATTCTGCTCATTGTTTGTTATAATAGACAGAAGGTGGATGTAGCACTATGAGGGGAAAACACATCTTTTCACATTTCACACCCACACACAAACAGTTGTCACACCTGCAACTGGGAAGACATAGAAACCCGACACATCTACAAAAAAGAGCAATCGCAGTTGAGTAGAGAAAATGTATTATTAATGTATTAATCATTTCAATACAGATTGTTTCCTATGACAACCTCAATCACACAGGATGGATTTTTTTCCATATCACTTAACCTACACAAGGAGCCTGAACCCTATCTCGGGGAACTCTGGGCACAAGGTGGCGGACATCCAAGATGGGGCGCCCACCCATCGCAGGGTACAATCACACAGCCATTCACACACTACGGACAATTTGGAAATACCATATCAGCCTACAATGCATGTCTTTGGACAGAGGGAGGAAACCGGAGAACCCAGAGGAAACCCCTGAAGAATGGGGAGAATAAAAGCATTTCTGATTACATGGTTAGTGGAAAGAGTTTAAGTCTACCATATAACTTTAGTTCATATCCTGATGTATGTTCTCCCATGTCCACATGGGTTTCCTCTGGGTTCTTACCCACTTCCAAAAACATGCCTTGACTGGCTTTCTAAATTACTCTTAGATGTGAACGTGTGTCCTTGTTGCCATGCCATGAACTGGTGTCCCACCCAGGGTATATATATCCCTCATGCCTCATACCCAGTGAGCCTGATCATTATAGTTATTCACTTAATCTAATATCAGCTGGGAAAGAAAGTGGGGAAAAAATCAGCAGAATAAAATGTAGACTGCTTAAGCCACATCAATATTAGATAATATGCTGTTCCCAAATCCCACCATTGTCCTCCTGCATTTGTTGGCCACTCCCTGTATGTGAAATCCACATACAAACCCTCTTGGCTCCACAGTTTCTACCTCAAATCTGGATTAGCCACACACAATTCCTAGCAAAGCAACAATAGAGGAATTAACAAGAAGTGCTCCAGGAAAGCTTACGCCAAGCCAATATTCTTGGTCAGAGCAAAAAGGTTCATGTGACAAAATGGGGTTTGGAAGAGGAAAAACACCCAGGGATACAAACAAGGCAGCCAGCTCTGCTGATCTCAGCTCATCAGCCGCACTGTACATTTGCTCAAATCTGATTCAGAAACAGTCTATACTCTCTTGCTGCTGATGCTATTGATGCAAGATGCTCTGTTGATGCTGCTATAAACTGCTATAAATGGTATAATTAATATTAAAGAGTGTGTGAGTGTTTCTATTCTGCAGGAAAATTGTGGTCAGATTTGACAAATGCAAGCTTTATAATAGATATTTACTTTAGACGTTTTGGATACCAACTGGTATCCCGGGCAACAATGAATAGATATAAACTGCCAGTCAAATGATTTTTTTTGTCTTTATATATTTGAGGCAGTTCCTTCTGTTATGGGTTCTTCACTTCCTCAATACACCATATAGCCAAAAGTCTGTAGACCCCTGACCATCACACCCATATGCAGTTCTTCTCCAAACTCTTGCGACAAAGTTGGAAGCACAAAACTTTTTTGTGGAAACAAAGCACGGACAAAAGGAACTTTCGGAATCATATTACATAATTTTTTGATAAATACACCATTTTGTTGGTGCAATGTCCTCAGAGGGAGGAACGTTTGAGGTAGAGTACTAAAGTGTAGTCGAAGCCTTTAGCACAAAATGTCCAGATCACAGAGGTTTTAAAGGATAAATAAGCAATGTTTTATTTAAATTCACATAATTTATCATATACATTAAAGGAGTCGTAGAAAGAGCAGAACAGAATGAAAAGAAATGTAGGAGAAGCCATGAAAGTAAGTAAGTACATTAGAAAGCAATTAACAGAAATATTCCTGGTCAAAATGGTACACAGACAATGGAACAAATCAACAATGTTTGCATTTCATTTAAATACATAAATTAGACAGACGCCATGTAAGAATGTTGAGTTGCCAGTTAGTAGCGCTGCATATTTTAACAATATCTGTTGCATATGTACTTGTCTTTAAATTGGTCTTGGAATTGCAGACAAAATGCCGAGTAAGTTTCAGAAATGGAATTTCAAAAAAAAAAAAAAAAAAAAAAGGCACATCTGCACTTTTGAAATATAGATTTTTTTTGTAAAAATTCCTTGGCAGAAAAACAACCGATTAAAAATATCACCTTAAATGGTTAAAAAAAAAAAAAAGTAATTGCTTAGTTGGCGCTTGAGTATAAGCTGACCAGAAAAAAAAGAAAAAAAAGGTAATTTACAACATTTAAAAAAATACAAATTAAAAAAAAAAAAAAAAAAAGTTTTTTAGAAAAAAATCAGTTTCCTCTGAATGTTTACAGTACTGCACCTGCTGTGTTTTCTTGTTGAAAATCTGCTTTTTCACAGTGTTGCTACAGATTACTAAGAAGATCCTGAAGGAAAGAGTTTCTTTATTCAAGGAGTTTCTTTATTCCCTGAGACTCCCAGTTTGCTGTCAATCTGAGAACCATGTGACATCAGATGATCATCAGTGGTACAGAAAGAATGTGATGGAAATGACCGCAGTGAATAGGAAACTTTTTTCTAAACTTACAGGGTAACTCATACTTAACAATAATTATATATTAGTGTATTTTTCTTAAAACGTTTAAAAAAAATTAAGGCAAAGCCATAAGCTGTATTTGGCCACTTATTTTAATATTTGTTCCTGGATTTATTCTTGTAGTTCAGAGGCTATTTGGCAAAGATCAGCAAATTTGGCACAGGCAAACTTAAAGAGCCTTTACTCAGCGACTGGATCATTCCAGCATGTTAGTATCGCCATTACCTTCAACTCTATGCTCAGCTGAAAAGGCTTTCTTGGTCCAAAGTTACGGCTAGTTCTTCAGCTGCATCATGCTTTTCTCAGTTCTACAGTGTTTGATAGATCGATTTATTTGAATCTTCCGTCCGTGCCGGCATGGTCCACATGCATAACGTCCACATCCATTGAACGTTACAGGTTTGTTTCATCAAATGAAGGATCATTCATGTTCTTTAATACTCTCCTGACTATCTTCTCCAGCTCTTTTCTTGCTTTCTGTTCCTCCTCCAAACTGCTTTTCATCCTCTTGTTATCCTGGGGAAAGAAAATGAAATAATCCGGGCCACGGCACAAGATATCTATTTATAAGCAATTAAAGCTCAGCAGTGCATGTCAAAGGGTTAGAATAGATTTGGTTTTTCACCGAATATTCCAGCCATTTGTAATGCATCTCATTTTGTTTCCTGTTTTATAGGCTCTTGATTAATTCATAAAAATGTAGACTGTTGTAAAATAAATAAAGTTTTCACGTCTATCTGAATGTGTGTGACTCTTAAAGAGATGTGAAGGAACACATTCCATCACAGCTTTTTTTTTATTATAAATTACCTTTCTATTTGTCACAATGCTGCGACTATGACATTTACATTATTTAAAGCAAGAGTATTTCTCCTGTCCAACACATCTGTCCTTTACACCAGTAAACAAAAATGACCTTCTTTAAAGAGTGGGTAATGTGTGGATAATTTAAAAGTACATCGACTTTTTTTTTCCCAAAAACATAGGCAATATTGTATAATTTTCCAAAACTCTCCAACGCCTGAAAAATAAAATTTCATTGTCCTTGACTTTCAGGATTTAAAGAACTGTGAGAATATGCAGGATGTACATGACGTCATGTTAAAAGTCAATCTTCTCTGAAATCGCATCCACTGAAACATATTTCTGTCATAAATAAATCATAAAAATTGTACCTGCTTGAGTTCCTGGACTTCATCCCTCAGTGCATAGACAGTGTCCACCAAACTCCTTTGATGAAAGTGATTACAACACAGTACAATAATTAAAATACAAAACCATATCTACTCACAGAAAACATGCTTTTATATTAAATATTAAACTGCTTGAAATTAAAGGGCAAAAACAGAAAATTATACAACAGAAAAGGTCATACCATGCCATGCTTTTACACTTCAATCCAGATGCCATGCAAATTAAAAATAACCCCACTCCCACCCCCTGAGAAACTGGTGTTGAATGGACTGTATTTACGTATAAGTATCTGATTGGCTCTTACATTTGATGATGCAATATTATTTCCGGTAATGTGTTCAATACTAGTTCATATGTTCGAATGGGCTTTCCATCTGACTTGCTTTCTCTGCAGTGAACATTTTCAGATTTTGAAGTCCTCACTCTTAAATAAAGATCACTGAATTCATATAATCATAACACTTTAGTGTTTTTTTGTGTGTGCGTTTCTCTTTCAAATACTATTCCTACCTCTCTTCAATCACTGTCTGACCATTGCTCTTTATTTCTTCTACAATGATCTTCTCCTCTTCAGGGAAAAGCATATGCAGTCCTGAATCCTTCCTTGAACCTGTTACAGGAAAAAAAAAGAAGAAAAAAAAAATTCTGGAGGTTTAAAATGTCAGTGTCAAGGAAGTCATCTGGATAATGATCGTTAACTTACTGCTGTTTCAGGTGACAATGCTTAAGAAGATGCACAAAAGAGCGACAACATCAGTCAAGAAAGTATATTTCACATTACATTAAAGTACAACACTTAAAATCAGTAAAGACGTTCAGGATCATATCGTTCTCATTCCCACAAATCTTTAAAAGCGCAATATTTCATACCACTGAAGCCGATGTATTTCTGCACATTTTACAAATGTGACTACAGCTTTGCATATGAAATGCTGGAAACTTGGGCCATGAAGCTTGAGATATTACTTGAGATGTACAATAAAATATAAAGCATAATATAACCTAGTGGCAGAGACAACTAGATATTGAAACATATTAGTTTCAATATAATAATAATGGCACCCTTGGTAAATACGAGAAAAGAAGGCTGTGAAAACTGTCTTTTATCAAATTAAACAAACAAAAAAAAAACTCTTCTCATGGAGATCAAACAATTGCAAACACAGGATTATCAAAAAAAAACAAAAAACTTATAAATATAGGTGTGCAACAATTATTGGTACCAGTATGAATTCATATACGAAAAATATATTTGAAGTATTTTCCACTGATATTGACATTTGTTAGTACACCTGGGTGTCTAGGAACAGGAAATTGTTCAACCATGACTTCCTGTTTCACAGGGGTATAAACATGAGGTAACACAGGCCAAAATCCCTTAGTCATTTATAACAAATGGGTAAGACCAAGTAATATAGCAGTGATGTGCAGCAAAAGGTTGTTGAGCTTCACAAAATGGGAAGTGGCTATAAGAAAATAGCACAAGCATTGAAAATGCACATTTCCACCATCAGGGCAATAATTAAGACGTTCCAGTCAATTGGAAATGTTACTACTCAACCTGGAATAGTATGTGTGTCTCAGGGGTCGGCAACCTGTACCACTCAAAGAGCCATTTGGACCCGTTTCCCACAGTAAAGAAAACACTGGGAGCCGCAAAACCCTTTTGACATTTA
>JAFFST010048706.1:240659-252765 GCA_022414735.1 Noturus placidus
AAAAAAAAAGTAGTACTTATTTTTTCACGACTGTATATACACACACACACACACACACACACACACACACACACACAGACAATACGAGGAAACTAGGAATTTATAGTTCACAGTATTCAAATTTGTGATGAAAACACCTTTGACTATCAAATGGTATCATGTGTCCTGAAATGCATGAAGTCATTAGCTGCTGATGCTGCCATTTATTTATTTTCACATACCGCTGAAGGCTCAGTTAGATTAACACATTAAAAACTGGAAAGCAGCACTACACGGCCAAAGCTGAGCTGCGAGAGAGAGAACGAGAGAGCAGGGATCGCGTCCGTAATTCACTTATTTTGGCCTGAAAATGAAATTAACCGGCCCAGCAGCCCAAGCAATTTGATTAACTAGCCTGGCAGCCTGAACGTAGAATTGCACTCATGTGCAGAGTACTTCAAAACAGCACACATTTCACATATAAAAGCTTTCCCCCCACAGCCGATTACTTTGACAGATGCTTTAATACAGCCTCAGACTCATGCCCTCATCTCTGAGTGCACAGAGACCAGGATCTCTAAAGCAATTACAACACACAGAGAACAGAGAAAGGACTCATCCTCTTTTATACCACAACCAAGAGGGAAAAAAAACAAAGGGAGGCAGAATCAGGCCAGTCACAGTGGAAATAAGTCTGAAAGCCACCTTCTATAATGAAGAACCTGCAATAGGAGGAAGGCAGACTGGGAGAATACACTTTGCTTTAAGAATAATAGCAGCTACACATTTAAAAAAGGGTTCCATCTCTGAAAGTCAAACATTAAACAGAACATTAAAACCTCCTGCCTAATATTGTGCAGTTCCTCTTTGCTGTTCCTTTTGAGCCACCAAAACAGATCTGACTCATTGAGGCATGGACTCCACAAGACCTTTGAAGGTGTGCTGTGGTATATGTCACCAAGATGTTAGCAGCAGATCCTTCAAGTCCTGTGTGTTGTGAGGTGGGGCCGCCATGGATTGGAATTGTCCAGCACACCCCACGGAATGTCCAGCACACCCCACAGATGCTCAATCAGATTGAGATCTGGGGAATTTGGAGGCAAAGTCAACACTTTGAACTTGGTCATCTTCCTCAAACCATTCCTGAACAATTTTTGCAGTGTGGCAGGGCACATCATCCTGCTGAAAGATGCCACTGCCATTAAGGAATGCCGTTGCTATGAAGGGTTTACTTGGTCTCCAACATGAAGGCCAGGACCCAGTGTTTCCCAAAAGAACACTGCTGAGAACATCACTATGCCTCCACCGGCTTGCCTCTTCCAATAGTGCATCTTGGGGCCATCTGTTCCACAGTTGTCACACACGCACCCGGTCACATGGTGTGAAAGAATACGTGATTCATCAGACCAGGCCACCTTCTTCCATTGCTCCATGGTCTAGTTCTAATGCTCACAGGCCCACTGTAGGCGCTTTCGGCCGTGGACCTATATTGGACCACTTTTGGGCGGTACTAACCACTACATACTGAGAACCTCCCCACAATACCTTCCGTTTTGGAGATGCTCTGACCCAACCGTCTAGCCATTTCAAGTTGGCCCTTATCAAAGTTGCTCAGATCTTTGTGCTTGCCCATTTTCGCTGCTTTGAGAACTGACAGTTCACTTGCAGAGTACTACATCCCAGCCCTTGATGGGTGTCACTGTAATGAGATAATCAATGTTATTCATTTCGCTTGTCAGTGCTGTTAATGTTATGGCTGATCAGTGTACAGTTCTATTCAAATTCAATATATCCACAGACGTTCCCAAGCCAACTGTCCAGTGGGTCCAGAGTCTGCACTGGGTCTCCGTTCACTGGGACACGCCTGATCCAGCACCTCAGAAGTGTAAACACTGCTGCCGCTGACCCGATTCGTCTCTCACTCAGTATCATATTCGAAGGTCTGCACATTTGCAAGCACGCTTTGAATCAGATCAGATGTATGTTTGAGGTCATTTTTTTTTTGTTTTACAACGGTTACATTAAACAACTAACAACCATCTATCGCTTAGTTTTGAAAGCATTTTTAGTTTTGGTGACCCAGGGATTCTACGTGTGCGCAACCTTATATCTATACCAAGAGAAACAGGAAATGGTCAAAGGCAACAGGAGATGGGCAAAAAAACAAAGATTATTCAAGGATGACAATTTGCTTGGGTTTCCTTCAAATACTATTTTTGCCACTCATGTTATTGAGTGAAATATGTACTATTTGAAATAATATTTATTTCTATAAGAAGTAGTGTCAAGTTATCGTTAGCCAATTCTCATGAAGGGCGCCAATAGTTCTGGACATTAGGCCTTTCTTTGACATCCTGCCAATAATTTAATTCCATGCCACACAAACAATATACACACACTAAACTAAATCAAATTTACATGAACCTTTGATCCAACCATGAAACAGGACCTGACTCATAAATACAGACACACACACACACACACAGCGCTAAGGGCCCCAGGCACAGCTGTCCCAAAGATCAGTGAGAAGTAAACAATGACCTACATTACAGATACACACTCAAACAAAAACACACATGAACACACCAATTTAAACACATCCTGGTTGACTCAGTCACGCAAACATCACTCTGACCCAACACTCTAACGGTTAAACAGCCTGAGACGAGACTTCACCAAAACTACAGGTCGTGAACTCAAACTCACTCACACACACATAAATACACTACCCAGCATGATGACCCGAGGTTGTGTATGGCACTATTTCGATAAAATGTCTACGTTAGATGTTACAGATATCAGCACAACACACAAATCTATGACCAGCTACCATTTAACCCTTTCAGCTACACCTCTTTCTGTTCAACACCTGCACTGTCTCGAAAGCCATGGAGACGGCACACTGAATGATGAACTGTGTAAAATTAAAGTCTGGGGTGTAATCAGCATGAACCAAGCTGAACATGCAGGTTCAACCACAATGATAATAATAATAATAATAATCACCATTAGCAATTTACGAAGGAAACACAAGGAGCTAAATAAAAATGGATGGGAGATGGATGAAAGAAAGAAACAAAGGGTGAAAAAACAAAAGAAAGAAAAAGGGAGAGAAGCAAAAGAAGAAAAAAAAGAAAAATAAAGGAAGGGAAAAAATAAAAAGAAAAAATGAAAGAAAAAGAAAGGAAAAAAGGACAAATGGAGTGAGTGAGAGCACGAGAAAGCGGGAGAGAGAGAGCGAGAGAGATAGCAAAGTAGAAATACTCAGCTCAAACTCAGTAATAATAATAATAATAATAATAATAATAATAATAATAATAACAAAGTGCTCATCTCTCAGCATTAGAGCTGCATGACTAGTACCAGGTTATAGTAGGTTTTAGTAGCAGCGCTGGTCTCGAACACTTTGGGAGGACTCTTCAGCGACCCAGGCTTAGGGGAGATGGGCTTGTCTGCAAAACAAACAGAGGAAGGGGTGAAAAACAATAGGTCACATACTCCATGCAGCATGTGGAGACATTTTGTTTCTATTAGATTGAATAGTAGAGGTGAGCTGCTCCTGAAGAGCAAGATGAAGGAGATAAAAGATTAACCATCAGGGGCAGATCAGTTCACATCGCTCTGTGGATCTCCTTCAGCTCAGTGTGAAGGATATCAAGACAAAGCGAGTGTGTGTGCTTGTCTCAGGCGCTGTGGGGGGCAATATCAAAAACCTCACGTGTGAAGTGAAGAATGAGAAATGTGGCTGTGGAGGAGAAAGCGACATCCTGAGACTTTCATAAAACAACAACCGGACCAGATCAAATATCGAAAGAGCAACCCAATGTACTGTCTGTGTTCCCAGGACATTTAGATGGTAGAGTTAACAACAGAGAAAAAGAAGAAAGCAACAAACAAAAAACAAAACAAAGATGGAAGGAAAGCAGGGAAGAAAGAAGTAAAAGAACAAAAAGAAAGTAGTAACAAAATTTAAAAAAGAAAGGAAAGAAAGATGGGAGAAATGAAAGAGTAAAAAAGAAAGAACGAATGAACAAAAAGAAATAAAGAAAATGTAAGAAAGAAGAAAAGCACTAGGTGGGAGAGAGAAAAGGGTTGAGGGAGATATTGAAAGAGAGAAAGCAAAAAAAGGGGTGTGAAAAGAAGGAAAGAAAAAGAAAGGAAAAGAGAGAATGAGAAAAAAGTCAATCTTTTTTATACATAGCAAGGTTATAATCATAAACGACAACAAAATAACGAAAAAAAACTGTCCTTAACTGAAATCGAAATAAGAACGAGGCATTACAAAAAAATGATAACTAACTAAAACGCTATTATCTGTTTGCGAAACTAACTCAAATAAAATACAATTATAGAGTAAAAGTCCTTCGTCTTTGTCAATGTCTTTCATGGAGCAAATATCTTTTAGAGTTGACATTTCCGACTGGGAACCCGGAAATTACAACATCCCATGTCAAATTGAACACAGCTTAGTCCATGCTCCTCGCCTGGGATCATGGCGGTACCGAAAGTCGGAAGAAAGCGGCAGAATCCTATTTGGGATTACCTTGAATATGTGTGTCAGATAAAAGCAAGTGCCTTGCAGTGGAAGGTGGTGAAATATTTAGACAATGTATTAAATGAAAAAATCCCACGAATTTGAAGGTACATTTGAGAAGCATGCACAAGGCGGCTAACCTAGCTTACCTTAGTAAGGTAAAGGAGAACGCCAAGCCCCCCCTCCCCCGAAACAGAAGCTAACCCTGATACAGGGCTAGGCAGCATAACTGGGACAACCGCAGGACAGAGAACGCTACAGCAGTGCTTCACCGGCGAACCGATAACTGCTGGTTAGTAAATACACAGGAACACCACAAGCGCGAGGAAGCGTTGGTTAATATGTTTATTGATACTGGGATGTCTACACAACTGTGCAAGCCTTCAAAAAGTTCACCACTTTACTCGAACCAAAGTTCAAAACACCTGGAACTGCAATATTCACTAATTAATGATTGGATATTATATTGCTATGCCACTGCAATGATTTGCCATAGTGCTGCAGCACATGCATCTAATGCTGGCCAGTCCAATTCACAGAGTAACCTAGTTCATTTTGAGATGCTCTAAAGGAGTTAACCCTCTAGATTAATGTTGTTGGTTTTCATGCTCTTTTCTCAGATTGAGCTTCCTGACACTCCTGGCGCTTAAGCAATGTCCTGTGTGGCTCACGAATGAGTTGAATACATGCTGTTCATGTAGGTCTTCTTTAGTCTTTTGCTTATTTAGGTTTTTTCCTGGCACACGTCACTTACACGGTTTGCACTTACGGCGGCGTCTCGTGCAGACTGTTTACATATGTGTGCCCATATGTACATTTTATGTACTGATGTTATTGTTGAATACATACCTCTAAAATTGTGTGATGTTTCTGTTGAGTTTTTACTACACAATACCTTTTCTGGCCTTGACAAATAACCCATATTACAAAAGACTAAAACTAAACTAAACTAAACTAGCAAACCTGCTATAAAACTAAACTGAATTTGAAAAAAAGTCAAAACAATATAAAAATAACAACTAAAATAACCTTGGTACATAGAAACCATCTACACAAACCATGTGATTGAGCTGCTGATTGGCCTGAATGCCAGCACATGTGTAAAGACTCTCTCTTTCTCCACACACACACACACACACACACACACACAGAGCTCCAAGTGTTTGTGTGTATAAGTGTGTATACAGGTGAGCACGGAGGCAGGCAGCTGAGTGAACAGAGGTGGTAGCACAACACTGCTGTGTTTAACTGAAGGGAAACAGCACTCGCTGCCTGCACCACTTCCTGCCTTTGTCCGAGGATACGGTTTCCTTCCTGATCCGGACGTTAGTGCGCACTGTGATGTCATCCTAAAGAACCCCCATTTATCTGCATTATACAGTGATTTGAAACCACAGAGGCATATGGCACGCTGCGGTTAACCCAGCTCTGTGTGTGTGTGAGAGAGTGTGTGTGTGCGCGTGGGTAGAACTAAAAGTTTTACTTGCATTAATGCCATAACACCATACCACCTGCTAAAAAGAACCAACATTGTAGCGAAATATACCGGGAACCTAAACAGCCGGCTTTGTAGTGTGATAAACCTGTAACTAAAAAAAAAAAAAAACAATATTCCAAACAGAGCAGATGGTGAAGCCGAGACAAACACGTGGGCCGTAACGCAGGAACACGGACAGGAAAACCTCACCCAAAAACTCATATGGCTAATAATAACTTAACACTAGCAGTCCATCAGCTCTCCACTAGAATCATTGACTCGTTCATTCAAACTGCTGGTTTTGGATAATACAGTCCGCTCTGAAACTATTCGAACGTCAAAGACAACTAATTCTTTTTTTTTTCTCCTGTAGACTGGAGACATGTCGGTTTGACATCAAAAGATGAATATGAGCAGAGAGTTTAGAATTTCAGCATTTATTTCCTGGCATTTATACATAGCAGTGTTAAACATCATAGAACATGGCACGTTTTAGATCAGACCACCAAACTTTCAGCCGAATAAAAATATTGGAACGCGTGACTGACAGGTGCTTCTTGTTACCCAGGTGTGTTCTGTTAGATTGACTGTTTAAACAATAAATAGCTCTGAATATCTCCTCCTGGTTTTAGCCTTCAGTTTCACCTGTGAAGACTGCATTTGTTTTTAAAAAGGTTTAACCAACATGAAGATCAGAGAGCTGTCTATGGGAGAAAAGCACGCCATTTTGAAGCAGAGAAAAGAGGGAAAATCCAACAGAGGCATTACACATGGCCAATACAACAATTTGGAATGTCCTGAAAAAGAAAGAAAGAAGAAGAGGGGAATGCATGTTCCGTTAAACAGAAATTTCTTGATAATTAAATTATGGGCGCATCACTTCATGCAATCCAATCCAGAGTCTTAAAACCTCCATGCTGTTGCTCTCTCCACTAACACCCAAGCTTTAATCTGTGTAAAAGGTTAATCGTCCTTTTAAAAGCCTACACTGTGCTCAGAGGAAGCTTAATGATGCTTGACTCAGAAATACAAAACCAATTGGGATAGTCAAACACCCGGTGATATTTTGATGGCCGGATTTGAGGCACACAATTCTCAACATCTATAGCAAAGAAAACATATCCAACATAACATACAACAGATAAAGTTATTATTCTATCAATAACATAATCCATGCATTAATGATTATCAGGACTGTGAGGTTCTATCTTTGGGAATAAACAAATAAAGACAAATGGTATGAAAACCATCATGAACCATCATATGTGGCTTAAAGGTCTAATCAGTGACTGAGGTCACTGTTGTTGGCCCTGTTGTTATGGCGTCACGGTGTATAACCCGATTAAAATGCATTTCCGTGCATCCACCCATTTTAAATATCACTTATCCTACACAAGGTCGTGGGGAGACTGGAGCTTAAGAATGTGCAAAGATACTTCTGTACATAGATTTCATAATAAATATAGCCTTTTAAATGTTCACCACTGGCTTGTTTTTGATCAATATTGTGATCGTGTGAATGGGGAACACATCGTTTTGTTTGTGTCTCCGCCCAATCAAGTACTGAAATCCCCAGACACACCTTTAACACCATGTCCTTTATAAAGCACCAGAAAAGGAAAAATGGAGTTTATGTGGATTCAACACATCTTGGGAAAGATCAAAGGAAACACAGGTAAGCCAAAAAACTCACCACTTCCTTTGATCTCTTTGACGTAGTTGCTAGGGAACCAGCCGGTCTTGCCATTAACCGTGCCTTCCCACCAGCCTCCATCCTCCTGCCGAGTCACCTGGATGATGTCACCCTTGTTAAAGCACAATTCGTCCTCATTCGTCTGCTGGAAATTAAACCGCGCCTTCACCAAAGGCTGAGCTGAACTGTTCTCAGACATGTCCTGATGTGTAAAAGAAAGAAAGAGATAGAGAGAGAGAACATGAAAGAAAGATGTGATACATAAATGCTATTTTCAAAAGAAAGCTAATTCTTATGTTTCTTTCTTACACTCAAATCTCCTCAAACAGCTTAATCCACAAGTTGAAAACCTTAAAAAAAAACTGCTACTAGCTAGGAGCAGGTAAAAAAAGTAGCTTTAGCAATATATATATATATATATATATATAAACCTGGTACCAACTTTAGTAATAGCGTTTGGCTTTACCACATTTAACAAAATGCTAAATTAGTTCTAGCACTCAGCACACTGCGATAGTGTTTTTTTGTTAGTAATAGTGTTAGTGTATTCTGTGTTTATATATTTCTGTAACGCTGCGGCCATTGTAAAAAGCGCTATACAAATAAAAGTGAATTGAATAGTACTCACCAGACTGCAATACTGGCTGTGAACTCGTTTGGATGATCTCCTGCGAGAAGGCTGACAGTTCAGGGAGTCAAAGGACTTGATTCGCAGAGAGGAGTGTTGAACACATATGGAGTCACTGTCGGATCCAGTATCTACACATCCAGAGAAACATTCAGCTTATATTACAGTGGCATACACAAGCACATTGTACAGATGATTGCAAATAGTCTCGTTCGACTTCATTACAGCAAACGCGCTTAAGCATGAATATGTGAATAGACTGTTTCAGCAGTTAAACAAAACATTCATGCGCACCAGAAGCACTATGATTCCCCTTCACCCACATACACACACACACCTCTTACCTGCTGTTGCTTGGTTGAGAGCAACCAAGGAACTCAGCACCCTGGTGAAGTTCTGGCCCTGAAACAGGTCCTCAGCCTCGAATGTCTGCACACAGAGACAAGAAAAAACAGCACAACTTATTAAAAATCACTAATATACACATTTATTCCAGCTAAACCCGTCTGACAAGACCAGAGATTAACGCCATGACAAAAGCCACACTTCAGGCCAGAGCAGCCACTTCTCCATTTCCTGATCATAAATTCAGCAGAGAGCTGATATCACGTGGTTACATTTTAGCAGTTATGACTTTAGTGAGTGTAGTGGTCAGTGGTGACCCCCCCCCCCCATTTCATCTTCGGTAACAGCGTTACTTCCATCTCAAATAACTAGCTGACAAATTACCTGCTAGCAAAACAGCTCACACGGGTCACAGGTAGACAGGAGATTCAGCACCCAAGCATCGATTTGCATACTCATGTTATCAGTTATTTGTTGAACAGCAACCAAACATGTCAAAATACACACTACAAACCACAATCGGTTTCCCCTAACAGCTAGCGTATAGCTTAGCATGCAGTATCAGTGGCTAAAAAGCTCTGATTGTTATCCTCAAATAATTTGCATATCAGATGTGACGGTTTCAAAACTGTGGAGCATATTTTGTGACATCACAAACCGAGCTCATATGTATCATTCCCCAAATCAGTTGTATGTGGAACTAGAAAGTTTGAATAGAAAGATGTAAATTTCCACAGATCTTATCCAGGCCTGACAGAGAGCTTGAGATAAGGCCAAGATAAGGCTTTACCGGCCACAGCGACACCAACGATACAAAAACTAAACTATACTAATACAATAGCAGGTTCTGAAGTGCGCACACTGCACACACACTGCACAACCATCGTAACCAAATGAATATGTTTGGTACGTACATTAATGCAGGACTAAACAATGATGGAATTACAATATCACATCACATTTCTGACTTGGAAATTCAAGACTAATTATTGGTCCCAGACATTATGCTGGACATTTGTCGTTCTCTAGCATATCATTGCAACCTGTGGACCCATTACCATCCTTGTGGTCTTCACTGGACACTTGGAGATCACATCATGAACAAATATGGCTGAAAAATAGCTTCCACAGCTGAGGGTAATGACGAGATTTAACTTGATTCACCGCTACACATGACTTAATAATAATTAGGCTTTTTTAGCCACGTAGCATTCAGCTGACAATTTTTAACCAAACCAGCAAAAGAAGCTAAAATATGGTTTGGCTAACTGCTAGCAATGCACAGAATTGACTCGTGTGTAGGATGCGCAATAGGCAAAGATTGATGACTTTGGCCAACTTTCTGGGAAGAACCATCAAGGAGCCATTTGAGAGTTAAAAGCATCGACTCTTACTGACGAACTGAGCCGACTACTCTGATTCACTGAAAAGAGCTTTAACCACAGTCTCTTGTTTTCTACTAGCTCCCAAGTCTGAGGTCTGAGAGTTCACAGGTCAACGTTAATCCTGATAAAGTTGGTGTGAAGTGAAAGTAACTCCTGCACTATGAGAAGCCCGTGCCTCTTACACACCCACGTCTTTTCCCTTTTCCGCTAGATAAAATTTTATGCGCGTTTGTTATTTGCTAAAGGCTGTTTCATTGAGAAAGCAGAACAGCATAGCTTTCAGGTATCTCTTGTATGCCCATAGCAAGGGAACAAATCTTGTAAATGCTACAGGTAAAACCGTATGTTAGCACCTCTGAGCACAGCTTAGAATAGATTATGTAAACACAGCAACAGCATGCAAAATGTCACACGTTATTCACTAGTCTTGCCATGAATCTCTCACACAATCACACATAGCAGACAGACGCTCCTAAATTTGGATGAGCACCACAATATTAGTGCTGGGACACCTCTGAAAAAGCTGAAAAAGAAAACAAGAAGCATTTGTAACATATGCTTTCTTATTTTTAATCTCGCTCACACTTTCCCTTGCTTGTGATACACACACACAGAAACTTGAGCATTTTCAACCACCTATGTGAACTAGTGGGAGTGTGTGTATTCGTATCCGTCTGGTTTCCCAGACTCTAGACTCCCTGTTGCTCCTGCACTTTTTCAGAGCCCTCATGCTGGCCTGATAAGCCCGGATCCCTCCAGCCTCTGCATCCCATCTAAGCCACGGATTTCAGGCCGGACATTGCTCTTAAGTAGGAGCATCCAATTTCACCAACAAGCACAAAATGTGTTAAGCATATGGTTCTTCTCAAGACAAATACATCTCACAATTAACCCCTCAACACAAAGTCAGATATTTGGGATTTTGACAGGTATTAAACTTTTAAAGTGTCCTCGTAGGGGATTCGTCAGATTCAAACAAAATTTGGTCAGCATGATGACGAGATGTCCAGGATGCTAAATTGCAAAGGAATTTTTGCTATCCTAATCGGTGTTGCCATGGCGAGGGATGCTATTCCTTCGAGATCAGTGGACACCAACCCTCTTTCTAGAGATCGACCTTCCAGCAGGTTTCAACTCCAACCAAAACCTAACACACCTGTTTCAGAACATCAAGAACTTCTTAAGACAATGATTAGATGGTCAGGTGGGCACGATTATGATGGGAGCTAAAGTCTTCAAGAGGGTAGATCTCCAGGTACAGGGTTGGCGACCACAAGACTAGAAGGTTCATCGGATTGATACCCAATTTGATCAACAACAAATTAAGCTATTCAAACTGCACAGGAATTTATCACATCTTAAACGGTATTACCATGGTGAGGCCATAATTTAACGTGTGATGTATAAATCACGCAATGAAACAGAGCATGTTGTCAGTAATCACGTGGTTAACATCCAACAGAAATCATTAACACATTCATGCACTTTCTGCAAGTGGTGTGTAATTCCACTGTAGGTCATGTGATGTGGTGCAAAGTTCACATGAACATTCAGTGATGTGAAATAATATCCAAATGCAAACACTTGCTCATGAAAACAGACCTTGGTGCACCCCTGGTGCTTGGACCCACTAATCGCTGCTTGCATCTATATTTTGCTATAGATGTTGGGTTCTCATTTGCCGTTGCATTTTTTGGTTTGCTCAACTTTTCTTCACATTCGCTCATTAATGCTTCTCCGTCTGAATCGGCAAAGTCTGGTCTTGCAACTCAATAAGCCAATGTTAAATTTCAAACCGTTGGCAGCTGCAGTCTGTTTAAAGCCAAAGCAATTACGGATGATTGACTGAGCTGCTAAAATCCCACTGAGAGGTGCTGAGGTATGCCGATGACAGATTTTTGGAGAGCTTTACTATAAATCAGAGAAGAGCCTCAACCTGGAGCCTAAGCCTTGTTTATTACATGTCTTTCTTTCCTGCTTTCGTTTTAGCTGGGTCTGAAATGAAGCCTCTATATCAGTCTGGCTTAAAGACGGTGCTGGAAAAAAATCAAGTATAACATCAGAG
>JAFFST010048706.1:266291-281918 GCA_022414735.1 Noturus placidus
GAAGACTTTGGAGTGGCCTAGCCAAAGTCCTGACCTGAATCCTATTGAGATGTTGTGGTATGACCTTAAAAAGGCCGTTCATGCTCGAAAACCCTCTAATGTAACTGAATTAGGACAATTCTGCAAAAATGAGTGGGCCAAAATTCCTCCAGGACGCTGTAAAAGCCTCATTGCACGTTATCGCAAACGCTTGGTTGCAGTTGTTGCTGCTAAGGGTGGGCCAAACAGTTATTAGGTTTAGGGGGCAATCACTTTTTCACACAGGGCCATGATGGTTTGGATTTTTTTTCACCTTTAATAATAAACACCTTCATTTACAAATTGCATTTTGTGTTTACTTGTGTTGTCCTTGACTATTGTTTAAATTGGTTTGATGTTCCGAAACACTTAAGTGTGACAAACATGCAAAGGAACAGGAAATGAGGAAGGGGGCAAACACTTTTTCACACCACTGTATTTATAAATGCAGGATATGTCATGTATAATATGAGAAATGTTGGTGGTGTGGCTGTTGTGAAAACAAATCCATGGTCTAGGTGTTGTCCTGTTTAGGATTAGGTTTTACTGTAATAAACCCTGATGGGATATGAGGAACAGCCCAGTGATTGCACATCTTCTAGCCCACATATGATTGTGGAATGATGATGAATTCCTTTACGAGAAAATCATATAGCCTAGCATACATTTCACATGTGATTATGTGAGTAATATTGATCATATATATATAAAAAAATTAAATTGGAAGAGTGCAAGTGACTACTGTGAAGTTGAACTCAAGTAAATGTGATCATATAAGTGGGAAATTGCTCTGTGAGACACGTGAATAAGAATGTGTGAAAATAAATGAATCATATGATGTGTCTAAAAACACGTGTAGTGAGGATAAGGTTGGGCTTTTTTTTTAGTAAGGATAAGACCAAAGAAAAGCGGCAGCCAAGCTCACGTCTCTGGAACTAGAAACGGTTTGGGATTCACTTTTACTGAAATAAATCCTGACATTGGGGCAGAGGTAGTGTGGTGGTTAAGGCTCTGGGTTACTGATTGGAAGGTCGGGGGTTCAAGTCCCAGTGCTGCCAAGCTGCCACTGTTGGGTCCTTAACCATCTCTGCTCCAAGGGTGCTGTATCATAGATACATATACATATAGACCCTGCACTCTGACCCCCAACTCCTTGGCATGCTGGGATATGCGAAGAAAATCATTTCACTGTGCTGTAATGTATACATGACCAATAAAGACTCATTATACATAGCACAGATTACCTCATCACCTGAACCACCTGGCTGCAAGAACATTTTCACACATTCTTATTCACGTGTCTCACAGAGCAATTTCCCACTTATATGATCACATGTTTACTTGAGTTCAACTTCACAGTAGTCACTTGCACTCTTCCAATTTGTTTACTTTAATGCCACACAATCATTTTCTGCATTAAAACCTTAAATGTGGCTGCTTAGTCACTTTTGGACCACAACTGAAATTATTATTCCAGAACTGACATTTGTGTCTAAACTCAACTCATATTTGGCCCTGGGTTCTCATCTGGAAATGATCTTACTCAAACTCCACAGGTACCATTAATCCTGACATGTTCCTGCTTGATGAAACTAATAATCCAGCAATAGGTTTTGTGTATTTGAGAGAGATGTTGGTTTACAGCGCCCTCTGCTGGAGGCTGGTTTTCCCCAAATGTAGACGTTATGTTTCTCATACACTGTACAGTATGTGGACACCTGACCATCACACCCTAATGCAGTTCTGCTCTGAGCTGTTGCCACAAAGGTGGAAGCACACAACTGTATAGGATGTCTTTGTGTGCTGTAATATTACAGTTCGCCTTTCCTGGAACTAAGGGACCCAAACCTGTTCCAGCATGACATTTCAAGGCCTCACTAATGGTCTTGTAGCTGAATGAGCACAAATCCCCACAGTCACACTCCAAAATCGAATGGAAAGCCTTCCCATAAGAGTGGAGCTTAGTATAACAGCACAGGCAGACTCAATATGGAATGGGGTGTTCAACAAGCACATATGGTTGTGATTGTTGGCTGTCTATATATTTTTTTTGGCGATGTAGTGTAGTGTACATGATATGTTTTATTTACTCTAATAATTATTGTTCACGTGATCACATCTTGTGAGTCATATGAATTCATGTGTGCAAATCTCAGGGAAGTATCTCGGCCCTGCCTGGTGTGTTCCTTGTTCTTCATGATGCTCTCTGTGCTTTAAACGGACCTCTGAGACTATCACAGAGCAGGTGCATTTATACAGAGACTTGATTACACACAGGTGGATTCTATTTATCAACATTAGACATTTAGGTCAACATTGGATCATTCAGAGATCCTCACTGAACTTCCGGAGAGAGTTTGCTGCACTGAAAGTAAAGGGGCTGAATAATTTTGCTTGCCCAATTTTTCAGTTTTTTATTTGTTGAAAAAGTTTGAAATATCCAATGAATTTGGTTCCACTTCATGATTGTGTCCCACCTGTTGTTGATTCTTCACAAAAAATTACAGTTTTATATCTTTATGTTTGAGGCCTGAAATGTGGCAAAAGGTCAAACAGTTCAAGGGGGCCGAATACTTTCGCAAGGCACTGTAACTAGTGTACATTTTTATATTGTACCAGTATTAACAGACACGGCTGGGAATGAATGTTTGTTCGCCTTGTTAGACACGATAATGTAAAAAAATTCTCTCTCTCTCTATATATATATATATATATATATTATTATTATTATTATTAATTACTCGGTGTAATAATTAGTACATCCACAGATTTTTGTGCATGTAGTGCAATAAGTTTAATTATAACTGAAATTTTTCGACGTGTTCTCAGTTATAACTGTTATTATGAAAATGTTTATTTATCCCTGAACAATAATATAACATTATCCAATAAAAAATATTAAAGAGAAAGATCATATTTCAAACCCAACACAGTTTTGTTGAAATAACTGCATGAAACTTTGTTACTAAACTTTCTGCTGCTTGAACATTAGATCAGTTTGGTGTCTTTTAATTCCATGTATTAATTCAATCTCTCAGACATTTTTTAAACCGATAAAATGTTTCCAATATAATAATCAAATAATGTTTCAATTTCCCCCAATAAGACTCATCCAAACACTACTAAATAATATAAAAATCAAATAATTACTGTTAATTAATAATACCTGGTAATTAAAAAGTTATATAAATAATTCAATGTTAAATCATCCATCCATCCATCCTCTACCACTTACTCCTTTATCAGGGTCACGGGGAACCTGGAGCGTATCCCAGGAAGCATCGGGGACAAGGCGGGGTACATTCTCCCCTGACATCCCCCCAACCCCCCTCCCCCTTAGCAACAAGACTTTTTGTGTACATCTTGTTTTATTAGATACAAATGCAACAAGAACTTTATGACAACCAATAGGGACAGGTCTGAATAGGAACGGTTCAGAGAATGTTCCCTTAACTTTACAGGAACATTCCTGAAAACTCCCAGGTTTGTGCAAGATTCACCGGAGGTTCAAGTCATTCAAAGGTTGCCAGGATGTTAGGGGAACATTCTCCAGACCATTGCAGGTTATGTAAAAGTTATGAGAATGTTAGTGGACTATTCTCTGAACCATAATGCACAAGACATGAACATTACAGAAAACTTCTCTGGGAAACTGAAAAGATCTGTTCCCAGAATGTTTTGGGAACCAGTAATTGGTAGCTGGGTAATCATATTATTAATTAATATATCAAAAGTTAAAGGGAAAACTCCACCCTGAACAAACTGATAGCAATATTTATAAATCAATACATGACCTTGTACAAAATATCTGATTCAATTCTCCGTGAGTGTTTTGAGTTGAAACGTCTCTTTTTTATATTCAGCATCTTGGTCTATTTCCCCTTTGGTTTCCTTCATCACCCACAATGCTGTTCAACTACCCGCTGACAGTGGTGCCACTGGGTAATTAGTCTCTGATGAGTGGTGAAAGAAGCTTGTTCTTTTGTTGACATTAGCACAGCAGACGACCGCTAACTTCTCACAGGAAAAGCGAATACACAGCACCAAGAATTTAGCTGCAGAATCACCAAGCACATCGCCGTTATTTCAATATAAAAACACATTTCAGGGTGGAGGTTTCCTTAAATATCGCATACGAGAAATGACATTACTAGAGATGAATACTGTGGAGAATACAGACCCCTCCGAATGTACTGGAACAGCAAGGGCAATTCTTCTGTTTTTGCTATGCACTGAAGACATTTGAGTTTGAGATCAAAAGATGAATATGAGACCATAGATTGGCTTTAATTTCCTCATATTTACATCTAGACCATCCCATTGTATCAAGTGATCAAAAATATTGGAACTTGAGACTGATTGGTGTGTCTTGCCCTGTTAAACTGATTGTTTAAAGAATTAATAGCTCTGAATGTCTACTCTAGGTTTGAGCCCTGGGTTTCACCTGCGAAGACTGAATTTGTTAAAAAGGATAAACCAACATGAAGACCACAGAGCTGCCAATGGGAGAAAAGCAAGAACTTTTGAATCTGAGAAGAGAGAGAAACGCAATCAGAGCCATTGCACAAGCATTAGGCATAGCCAATATGACAAGTAATTAAGTAATGTCCTGAAAAAGAAAGACACCAGTGGTGTACTGAGCAAGCAGACCTGGAACCGTTCCAATACTCACAAAGGGGACTGTATTCTGGTGCAGAATACCATTTCAAACTCATGCTCTTTCCCTTGGAAATGATCCAGTGTTTCAGAAAGCTCTTCCCTTCAGCAGGTGAAGACAGAACCCAAAGAGGAACATCTAGAGAAACTCGCATCACGTTTCAAATACAACTCCTATAAGTATGCCATCTCTTTATTGGTAATTTAACCGATAATGATTCTTACTTTCATTCGGGGGAAATTGAGATTTTTATAAAATCAAACAATGTCAGTAAAGGCAGCGTCAAGTGTAGTGGCAAAGGTCTTGCGACAAATACCGTATAATGTGGGTTTAATTCACAAGGAAGCATAAAACACTTGCATTCCTGTCTTTCATGCTCCATTGTGAATTAAACCACTTCTTATATGTGTGTGTGTGTGTGTGTGTATATATATATATATATATATATATATATATATACACACACACACACACATATAAAACAAACACTGGCCAGGCATATTTACTCAACGTCTAAAATCCTTGATTTAATTTTCTTAAACAAGTGAAATCCCCACTCGTCTTCACTTCCCCTCTCTGACACTATATGCTGTATTGAACACATTTACAGTGTATTATTTGACGGAGTGTCGTCATCACTGATACTAAAGTTGACACAAAGACCGGCTGAAATTGAGCTTGAAAAACTGGCACTACACCTTAACCCAAACTTGTTAACATTGCTATTAATTCATGAAAGCCAGCAGAAGCCGATAAGCATTCGATAATAACTTTACTAACGGCTTCTTGTTCATTTTCATACATCATTAACCATGTTAGGCATTTCTGGGTGACCTATTCGTCTAACGCTTCTTTAAAAGCAGCTTCACGCTCCAGGGAAACTAAGCAGGTCGGTAGGAAATAACAGGCACGTTTGGAATAGTGTGTAAATGTTTCTCTAACGGTCACTGTTAAAAACAGTGGTAATAGTTTCAGTTTCTCACAGAAAAACTTTTTTTCTCGCTCTCTTTTCTTCTTTTTCAGTCGTCTCCACCGTTCATAAAGGAGGAGATGGAGGGAAAACAGGGAGGAGCACTTCTCGACCCTGCAGCCACCCACACTTACCCTCTGCATTTGTCAGTGTATATGTGTGTGTGTGTGTGTGTGTGTGTGTGTGTGTGTGGTCTCAGCATGTAGGTCAGTATGAAAGTCATTGTGTGTGCTCAGATGATTTCAAAAGTTTTCTTCAGCTCCATGATTAGCTGCCAGTCCGACTTCTGCATCTCGTCTCTAAACCAGTTCTTCAGCGCGTCGATGGACTGACGGGTAATCTGTGGGGTAAATAAATAAATAAATAAATAAAGCTTAGTCGACGTCACAGTTTCTTACTGTTTATTGACCGGGATTCACCATCAGGAATAACAATGCATACGACTAAAGGAAGTCCTACCCCTCAAATCCCTATTTCAGCAAGTGACGTCAAATCAACATGTTTGATCACAGCATCATCAGTAAACAAAGTACCTTTACATGACTTTATATTGTACATACACAAGGATTTGCTTTAGATCAATCAACATAAAGATACAGTCTTCTCCGAAACTATTGGAACGGCAAGGCCAATTCATTTGTTTGAGATGTACACCAAAGATCAAAAGGTTTGAGATCAAAAGACATATGTGATGTTAGAGTTTCAGCTTTTACTTCCTGGTATTTACAAGTAAATAACACTTAATATTTGGTGCATATCCCTTGCTTGCAATAACTGCATGAATCGTGCGACTCACTGCCATCACCAAACTGTTGGTTTCTTCTTTTGTGAAGCTTTTCCACACTTTTACAGCAGCCTCTTTCAGTCGTTTGTTTCAGGGAGGTTCTCCCTTCAGTCTCCTCTTCAGGAGGTGAAATGCTGCTCAATTGAGTCAAGGTCTGGTGACTGACTTGGCTAGTTTAAAACATTCCATTATTTCTTCCCCCCCTGATGAAGTCCTTTGTTGAGTTGGCAGTGTGTTTTGGATCGTTGTCTTGCTGCATGATGAAGTTCCTCCTGGTTAATTTGGATGCATTTCTCAATTCATTCTGCTGCTGCCATCATGAGTTACCTCATCTGTACAGATTAGTGAGCCTGCTCCAGAAGCAGCCATGCAAGCCCAAGCCGTAACTCGACCTCCATGTTTCACAGATGAGCAGATCCTTACTGTCTCCACACTTTGGCCTTTCCATCACTTTGGTAGAGATTAATCTTGGCTTCAAAACTTTTGTATTTCTTTGCGAATTCCAATTCTTACTGCTGATGAGTGGTACACAAACATATCTTGTGCCATGGCCTCCATATTTCTGCTCTCAAAGTCTTCTTCAAGCGGTGGATTGTGAAACCTTCACCCCTGCCCTGTGGAGGTTGTTGATGTTTCTGACTGACGTTTTTGCATTTTTCTTACCAGCTCTCACAATGGTTGTCATCAGATGTTGTTATTTTCCATGGCTGGGTCGACCCATTCAGTGCCTGTTTCAGTACACCAGAGGTTTCTTTCTTTTTCAGGACATTCCAAATTGTTGTATTGGCCATGTGTAATGCCCCTGTTGGATTTTCCCTCTTTTCTCTGCTTCAAAATGGCGTGCTTTTCTCCCATAGACAGCTCTCTGATCTTCATGTTGGTTAAACCTTTTTAAAAACAAATGCAGTCTTCACCGGTGAAACTGAAGGCTAAAACCAGGAGGAGATATTCAGAGCTATTTATTGTTTAAACAGTCAATCTAACAGAACACACCTGGGTAACAAGAAGCACCTGTCAGTCACGCGTTCCAATATTTTTTTACTTGCCTACGAATTGGGTGGTCTAGTACAACTGTTCGAATGCTTGTTAACACATCTACACATAAAATGCCAGGAAATAAAAGCTAAACACTATAAAAGCTAAACTCTCTTCCTATATTCATGAACCCAAATGTCTTCAGTCTACAGCGAAAATAAATGAGCTTGTTAAATCTATAACCCTGACTATACAGTTTGGTGACTTTATTTTATCACCTCTGTAACAAGCACGTGTACGGTAAGTATTTCTATGTACATGCACAACACAGAGCCATGATTCCACTGACAACAGCAAGTGACATCTGAATTGAGATTTTTTTTCAATTCTATGCAGATGACATTTGATGCAGTAACGTGACAAATACAATAACTCAAGGTCACATGTGGTGTGACATTTATTCGGTTCTGCCACATTTAGTTCGTACCTGGAATTAGTTCCCATTTACTATTTGAGGCGCAAAAAAAAAAATGAAAGAAAAACCTGGAGACCTGGTTTGATCTTACGTTAAACACGGTCTCACCTTGCTAACGATGATGTCCACAGCCTCGAAATGTCGTCCGTACATCTTGGGCGACTCGCCGGGAATCGGCTCGATCTTTATGCAGATCTCCTGCCCTTTCTTCGCAGTGTCCACTGGCTTGTGGTTCACCTCGATACTGGTCACGATGCCAATCTCGACGAACTGCAACAAAGATCACGAAAGGTATAGGCAGGTGGAACAGTGCGTTAACCTAACAAAACCAAGCCAAACCGTGCACAAACTCACACGCAAACACTTACTGCTTTGCTAGGGACACACAGTGGGGTGCCTGTCTTCAGTACTCCTGCCTCCATAGTCACCCCTATGACTATAGGGTCTCTGGAGTTAAAGATGAACTGAGGCAGGATGCGCAGCTTACAGGGGAACACTGCTATGTGCCTAGTAGAGACAAGATGAGCAAAATATAGGGACAGGGATAGGTTATTACTACACACACACACATCATCTTTTCTTTCTTGGAAAAACATTCTGTACAATATGGCATGAATTGTACCGATCTATATCTGAGCCAAACAAATACATTTAAGGGCAAGTGATTATGGAAGTACAGCAGAATACAACAATAAGACAAAATCAGATCTGCAGTGTTCACAGTGAGGTATAAGAACAAACACAGAATAATAAAAAGACCAGGATGATGGACCATGTTTGCTAAACTCATATTTGCGGTAGAGGGGGAAATAGTTGAAAATAATTGCCAAATAGTATTTATTTCAATAATAAATCCTCTCATCTATAAACCCATTTAAGAGCATGTCTGATGTACTAATCTAGTACATAAGTGTTGTGATTTGGGAGCTATAGAGCTAGACAGAAAGACCGCGTA
This sequence comes from Noturus placidus, assembly GCA_022414735.1. Taxonomy (NCBI): domain Eukaryota; kingdom Metazoa; phylum Chordata; class Actinopteri; order Siluriformes; family Ictaluridae; genus Noturus; species Noturus placidus. Next base: position 275,126 of record JAFFST010048706.1, read on the forward strand.
CTTGAACTCCTCCTGCTTCTGTTTCTTGTAGTCTTCCCTGTATTTGGTGAAGGCGTCGAACAGATGGTAAATGATCTCGGCGCTAAAGATCCTCACGCCCAGACTGTCGGCCATCTCCTGAGAGTCTCTTTCGATCTTCACGTCAAACGCCAGTATCACTGCGTACCTGCAGGAGACGAGAGAAAAATGCAATGGGTCGTGACGTTTAAAGGGGTTTACCCTTAAGCCATGTTGTGGATTAATATTATTAAATATTAGAATCCATTATTTAGATGCTCTGGAGGAAAAAAAAAGAAAAAAAGGGAACACGTTTAGAGAGACATAGCAAATACATACTGTGGGTCGTGCTCCAGCATTGTAGATGCCTTCATGACGTCTTTCCGGTGAACAGGACCGATATTAATGCCAGCGTACTGAGATAAAAAAAAAATTATGATAATAAAAAATAAACAAATACAATCAATTAGTTCAGGTTAATCTATGTGGCTTGTGGCTCAATTACAAAAAAATTGCAAGTAGTGATTTGAACCCATATATGAGAAAACGCATGTATGAGTGGAGCCAAAACACTACTTATAATTTAATGGGCTTTTTACTACTTTTACTACTCTTCAATGTAAAAATGAAATAAATAAATAATAAATGTTTTAAAAATAATCAGTGAATGCAGATTAGACTCCGGATTTCTCTTTGTACTTACAGGCACTTCGGATGTGCGCAAAAATTCCAGCAGCGCTTCAAGTGAGCCCAATGTCGATGCCTGTACATACACACCCTTCTCCTCCAGCTTTATCGCGTTCAGTGTCTGCTTCAGCTCCCTGATCAGGTCGTCCTACACAGACGTACACAAAAACAAACATGCGATGAAACAGGATTTTTCATAAATCAGTCGTAGAAAAATGTGTGTTAAGTGACATTTATGCCATAAAGACTGAGAGAAAGAGTCTTTTTCTGCCCCCCCACATTAGTTTGCTATAGGTTCTAACTCTCACACTGATGATTAACAGCTCCAACATTAAATATTTACCATGGTCTAGAAGAACATTTGGCTATTTAACTATTTAATGCGTTGTCGCTGTTAGTGTGCCACTATGATCCCAAACAACAAGAGCCAAAAAACCATGTGTTAAAAAAATAAATAAATAAACTACAACAGTAGCATATGTTCCTCCTAAGAGGATAAAACAGTGTCGAAAGAGCAGAGACAAAGAAGGATTCACCTTTAGTACAGGAATCTCGTCCTCTTTATGAGCCACGAGCAGCGGCAGACCTGCCAGAGCCTTCTCCAGATCCTTCCCCAGGATCTTCACTCCCTGAGACGTATTCACCTCCTTGTGCTTCTCGTACTGATTCTGAGATATACAAAGATATTCGACAGGAAACGGTTACATGTCTGTAGGAATTTATGGCACTGTATCTTCCAGCATGTAGGCAGGAAGTTGTGGAAAGCCAGAGCCAGACCTTGACACGGAGCTCTTTGAGAGGAGGCGGCAATAGCAGTCCTCTGATCTGAGTAATGATAGGCCCCTCCACGCCCGGCACGATGATAGTCTCACCCTCACGCAAGCGCCCGTTGATCAGGATCACGTCTATCGTCGTGCCCATACCAGGCAGAGCTTTTACCTGGCAAAGAAACAGCACTAAGTATATTCTGGTGTAATTCTGCTGCTGATTATAAAAAAAAAAAAAAAAAAATGTACAACATAAGCGGTTTCTTACTTTCCAAAGAATTCTCCTGAGCATCTGCTGCATGATTGGACCATTCATTGTACTGTGTATTGTATCAGTCGATACTTTTGTTTTGTGCTCTTACCCAATCGAATCATTACTACTAGTTCTCATACGATAAATATAAAAATACACTAACAGTCAAAAGTTTAGACACACTCATTCTTTATCCCCTCCCAACACACATTTTAGAATAATAAAAATAAATTCATCAAAACTCTGCAGTAACACAAGTGGAAGTATGTGAATTATGTTGTGATAAAAAAAAAAATCCAAAATAAATCAAAAGAATTTAGTATTTTAACATCTTCAAAGTAGACGCCCTGTTTGCCTAGAATTTCCAGAAATGTATTCTTGGCATTTACTCAACTGATTTCTTGAGGAATTTCCCTGAGATGCTTTTGAAACAGTATTAAAGGAGTTCCCACCGAAGCTGGACTCGTATTGGCTGCTTTTCGGAATATTTTGCTCCGAGTCGTCCGTTTAAAAGATTATTTTGTAAATGAAATGTTAGTTTTCTAATGAAAACTAAGATCATGAACATTTCAGTCGAGTGTCCACAAACTTTTGAGTTGTAGTGTACGTTCTAATTTGCATGCACACTGACGTTTTTTTTTTTTTTTGACCGAACGGAATTTCAAAACTCACCTCCATGACCTGTGCTCGGAGCTCGTCGCAGTGGGCCAGCCTGCGTGCCAGCATGGTCTGGGTGAGCTCTACCAGCAGGGCGATCAGGTTGCCCATGCCGTCGCCTGAATGCGCAGAGGTGGGCACCAGAGACACAAAAGTGCGTGGGTCCTTATTCTCATAGAACAGAGCTGCGTTCAAACCCTGCGCACATATGCACAATAAAAACATGAATCATCTCATCTTATAAATTATATATATTTTTAATTTAACTTAAAACAGCGTCTTTAAAACACACACGTCCTGCTCTACTGCGATGTGAAGATTCACCTGTAGAACAACCTGCGCTAACTCGGAGTACAGATACACACTTGTGCTTTTGTGTGATAAATATCAAGTTTTATAATATTACAAGATACCAGCGAAGGATCTTCTCAGAATCACGTACTTGATTATTAAGGTATAAGCGAGGCATGAATGGCATCGAGTGCGGACAAACCTGCTGGGCGAACTCTAGCATGACAGCCTTGGCTCGCTCATCGAACTCATCCTTAGTGTTCTTCTTCTGCTTCTTCAGTGTAGCCACGACGTCCGTGTCCGGACTCTTCTTCCAGTCATAGAGACGGTCGATCTGTGAAAGAGAGAAAGGCGGAAGTTTCGCGCCATATTAATACATAATAATACACATTTCTCTCCCAAAAACTGGGACAGCAGGGATTTCAACCTACACAGAGAGATGACGCACGACCACCTCTCACGATCATTAAATATTTAGTACCAAGACTTAATCGTCAGCCCTTTCAGCCTCCCAGTACAGTAGATGGTCTTCACAATGCACGCATGGTCACCACACTAATACCATGCGTACTACCTTCATTTTAATACTGACACACAAGAATGTTTTGATTTTCGTTAGAACCACTTCATTTAGGGCTCGTGGCCTCAACGTGTGATCATCAGTAGGTCACATGACTATCATGTGCCTGTAGGCTGCATCACTGCCTCATTTGAAATGTCATCTATATGTTATTACTCTCCAATAAACTCCAATACTTTGCTTCATTTTTAGTTACATTACATTTATTCATTTAAAATGAACGCTTTTATCCAAAGCGACTTACAAATGAGACACACTCACACACCAATGGGAGCAGAGCTGCCATGCAAGGTGCTAGCTTGCCATCGGGGGCAACTTAGTGTTCAGTGTCTTGCCCAAGGACACTTCGGCATGGGATCACCCGGGCCGGGATTCGAACCACCAACCCTACGATTAGTGGACAACCCGCTCTACCAACTGAGCCAGCCATTCTCCAGATCACCAGAGACCCCCACCTTGTTAAGAGCCACAATAAAGGGGCACTTCTTTTCCTTCAGCAGGTTGATGGACTCGAGGGTTTGCGGTTCCAGTCCGTGCATTATGTCCACCACGAGGATCGCGATGTCACACAGGGAACTGCCTCTGTTTCTCAGATTGCTGCAGAGATGGACAGAATCCAGGGAGAAAAAAGGGAAACGAGATGAAGGAAAAGAAGAAACAGGAAGAGGCAGGAAGAAGAAAAGGAAGGAAGACAAAGCAGTATGACCAGGAAGAAAAAAATAAAAACACGAAGATAGAAAGAAAGGCAGATCAGAGGCAGACGAACCCTTATATAAACAACAAACGATCAGACCGGTCAGGAATCCACACAGCTGGTGATTAATGCTCACCTGAAAGACTCGTGTCCCGGTGTGTCGATAATCAGCATTCCTGGAATTTTTATACTATCCCTCTCAAACTAAAGGAGAAAGAAAAAAAAAAAACCAGTCATGAAAATATTTGAAACTTTTTTCTATAAAGTGTCCACATACAGCACATATTCGTATTAGTGTGTAATAAAGTACTCACATTTTTCACCATCTTGGTTTGCTCGACGATGGTTTCCAAGGGAACGTTGGTGGCACCAATCTGCTGGGTGATCCCACCTGCCTCTCCATCCTGTACGTGTGTGTGTCGTAGCTGGAGGTGTAAAAGAGCAGAACTGAGTTGTATTGATAAACTCACAGTGTACTCTCTGTGAACCAAAAGCGGAATTGGTAGATACAGCAATGCGTGCGCATACGCACCTTGTCAAGGATTTTGGTCTTCCCCGTATCTACATGCCCCAAGACACAGACCACTGGAGCTCTCAGTTTGTCCAAGTTGATGTTCTTCAGGTTCTCCTGTCTCCGTTTCTGCAAAACAAAAAAAAACAAATAAACAACTCAGATTGAGATTTGTGAGTAGTCTCAGGTCCATCTGCCTTTTATTCCTCAGTATCATTAGCATACCAACATTTTCTCATCTCTCTGGCTGTGTGTGTGTGTATTACACTTTCTATGCATGTCTAGGACTTGTGTGTGGTCATTTTAGGATTTTTTTTTCTGTTTGTACCTCCATGTCATGTCTGTTGTCATTGTTGTCACATTTATTTGCGCTTGTACCTCTATGCGTTTCTTAGCCTTGTCGTACATCCTCTCCTCTTTGGTGCGCTCGTCATCCAAATCGCTCTCACTGCTCGACTCCGAGCTCTCCTCTTTCCCATTCTTCTCTTTGGTTGTCTGGCTGTCCTTCTCTTCGTCTTCGTCCTCTTCGTCGCTCTCGTCCTCATCGTCCTCCTCTTCGTCATCCCCGTCTTCATCGTCCTCATCTTCGCTTCCGTTCTCCTGTTCGGCAGGAGCAGGAGCCTTGCGGGTTGTCTGAGTGGCTGGGGTCTCCTTCACTTCGATGTGAACCTTCTTCAACTCTGAGAGAGACAAGAAAAAACAATAACACATGAATCTTCGCGGAAATATAAGCTGTCGGATTTTCTTTCCTAAGCTTAAGGACTTTTTCCACAGAACATCTGGCGTCAGGAAACTGCAGCGTTGCATATTACATTGGTAATAATATTATGTAATAATATTACACTGGTCACTGGTCTGGTAACAAAAGTTGCAGTTCCACTTCAGAAGTTTCAAGTGTGTTACTAATGTCATTATAATGTCCATTTTTAAGTTTCGCAATTTTGAGCTTCTCCAGCAATAGGTTTCATTTAACAGTCTACATTTACAATTACAGCAGAATACTACCCATCCACCTACTGATCACATTCTCAATACAAATTTTTAAAGAAACAGCTGAGAAACTGTATTAGAATGGGACTTGGAAAAAGTCCCTGAAAAATCTACTCCTTCATTCATTGGTTAAAAATATAAAAATGACAGGACAAGGTAAACAAAGCTTTGGCAAATAAGTGTAGAAATATTACAAAATTTAACGGTGTATGATGAGCAGACTCGAAATAAATGATTAAATAATAAATAGCTACTTTAAGATATTTTGTGGATTGTATCCAGTTTTTTTTGGTTCTTCAGTGCACATTAAAATGCTGCCCATAACACATAATACACAGCATATTTACTTCCTGGACTCAGGAAGTATTTCAGGGTCGGTTTGGACCTCACCTGGGTAGTCTCATATCAACTGTTTTGGTCTGCACAGTGTGTGAAACAAAAGATAGATTCAAACGGTCTAAACGCTGGACATGTGAAAGCACCCTTGACGTGGATCTAGTGGTCTGTGGTCGTACCTCTTTCTTCATCACTGGCCATGGCCTCCCAGTCATCTAGGTCCACGCTTTCACCCTTAGTTTCAGTCTCTGCTGAAACAAACAGAAAATGTTCACAACCTGGCCTCGTGGGAAATATCAAAATACTGCACGTGTCAGCCCGGGAATGAACAGCAACCAAAAAATGGTAAGTGTGCAAAATTACCTGGCTCCTCCATGGAAGCATTCGCTTCAATCGCCGTGGCGATCGGCTCCGCCACCTCCGACATGGGTGAAGCCACTTCTGAGGTCTCTGGCAGAGCAAACAGGAACATTGTAACAGTTGTATTCCACTACATAAATGAAGCAAGGGTTTGAACACAGCTGTATGGTTTTCGGAAACGTTACCTTCAGGAGTGTGTTTTGTTGGCTTCTTTTTTCTTTTGTCAGAGTAAACAGGCTTCTTCTTTGGCATAGAGTCTTTGGATGGCACTTCAACACCTTAAACAATGAGCATTGAGAATGAGCATAAACACACACACACACACACACACATATATATATATATACACACATACACACACACATACATTATATATATATTGCATGCAGCTCTGCTACCATTGGTGTGTGAGTGTGTCTCATTTGTAAGTCGCTTTGGATAAAAGCGTCTGCTAAATGAATAAATGTAACTAAAAATGAAGCAATGTATTGGAGTTTATTGCAGAGTAATAACATATAGATGACGTTTCAAATGAGGCAGTGATGCAGCCTACAGGCACATGAACCCCGTTATTTCACACTTGCACTCAGTATGGACAAGAGTGTCCAGAGTGTTTGATTCTGATATTTATCTCAATGTTGCCTCAAGTGTATGGTTAAACCCCAAATTA
>JAFFST010048706.1:316909-339205 GCA_022414735.1 Noturus placidus
GTTATAGTAAGGGGGGCAATCACTTTTTCACACAGGGCCATGATGGTTTGGATTTTTTTTCACCTTTAATAATAAACACCTTCATTTACAAATTGCATTTTGTGTTTACTTGTGTTGTCCTTGACTATTGTTTAAATTGGTTTGATGTTCCGAAACACTTAAGTGTGACAAACATGCAAAGGAACAGGAAATGAGGAAGGGGGCAAACACTTTTTCACACCACTGTATCTGCATAATTTAGTGCATTGTGCTGCTCCCACATGATTTGCTGATAAGATAACTGCATGAATTGGCAGCTGTACAGGTGTTCCTAATAATGTTGATGGTGAGAGTATATTCACTTCCGTGTGAAATCCCACAGAATCCCATCTTTATTATGTTATTAAAAAGTTTTGTTTGGAGTAGTTAGTGGCGAGTAAACCAAGACAGGTTATAGTGGGTAACCCTTAGTTACCCTGAGCCTACAGTAAGAATGCCCTCATACCCTAGACAACTTAGGATATGAAATACACCCTATGGGTTTACTATAGTGTCAGTAAGATGTCATTTGGGATGTCATATTCTATTCTATTCTATTAACATCAGTTAAATGTATAATAAGAGAGTGACTTACTAGAGAATTCAGTGAGGTTACATTTGCAACAACCAGTAAATGCAGTTGCCTAACTTTGCATTGCTACACAAGGGTTACAAAATGACATTGCAGATGGATACTCTAACAGATCTTGCCTCTTATATTTCTGTTCAGCACAAAAGTACTCATTCTAAATGGAGGCCTCAGAAAACCTGCATTGCTGCTTACAAGAAAGATGTACACCATCACTAATTACTGTAATCTTTCAGTCATTCATCATCAATTGAACCTCATTAAGCAGTCATTTAATAAAAGTTGTGTTTAAATGTTTTCATCATTTACAAAAAAAAAAAAAGCTTCTTCGTATTCAAATGCGTATGTTGATAAATACTAAATCAGCCACATATTACTAAGTGTATTCATGGCAGAGGATGATTTATATTTAACCACACCAACAAAATGCCATAAAAGGTAAAGCTTATAAAGAGCTGAAAACGACAAAATGATAACTGGATGGCGAAAGAAGTGCAGCTTGTCCTAAATCTTCCAGAATACACATAGGTCTTCCTTCATTTATTAAATGCCATTTCTTTTCCTATTCTTATTAGTCTTAATGTATGGATGTGTTTTGAATTGTTTTCTTTCATATCATTAATATGAAATACCCAATGTTACAAAATGTGCACTTAATTTGTGCGTGAATTGACATGAATAAGCTATATAACCTGGACATAATCCATATACACAATTGCAGTAACTCAGAACAATTATATGATTTGAAGCCTGTAAATTGAGGTCCACGTTATTATACATGAATGTAGACAAACTTAGGGGCTCTTATAGGATATGAACAGTTTTAGAGCGTAATTTGCCTACTCGTTTATTTGAAAATAGGATAGCATAGCTCAAAACAATAGATTGAAAGAAGTTCATGAAAATTTAGAAATGTATTTACAGAAAAGATTTAAGGTGAGATAGAGTTCTAGTCCTTGTTAATTACGTTAACCTTTCGCACTGGTGCAAAACTAAAAAAGCAAATGTCAGACACCAAACGAGAAAGATTATGTACATTTATTTATTTATTTTTGCTTAACCGTTATTGTAATCTAGTTATAGAATGAACACAACCTCAGAAGTATAACGGTTTTGATCAATAGACACATTACTCTTTACTGACAGTCAGTGTGTCAGCACAAGAAGTTGACCACAATTATTAGCCTGGCTGATGCCAACAATCTAGCTAAATTGGAAAACCCAAACATTCATGCTAGTTATCTAGCTAGTCATACTACGAATGTAATCTCTTCATCTTCATTAAGTGCTTTATCCTGGTCAGGGTCACAGTGGATCTACAGAAAATCCATGGAACATGAATATGTGAGATGAGATGCGAAGGATGCCAGTCCATGCACACACATTCATCTATTCATTCACATCTAAGGGTAGCTAAGCATAGCAAATCCACCTACCAAGCTTTTTTTTTTTTTGAGAAGTGGGAAGAAACCGCAGAACCCTGAGGAAACCCACACGGATATTGGGAAAACATCTAAAACTCCACACAGACAATAACCTGAGCTCAGGATTGAAATGGGGCCTCTGGAGCTGTGAGGTGGCAACAACTCACTGCACCATGACACCTTGCTAATGTAATTATCTAATTAACTGGACCTAGCCTAATGAATTAATCTCAATTCTCTTTGCCACAATTAAATGTGTAAATCGAATATATAAATGTAATAAAAAAATATCAATTATCTTGAATGATATAATAAGACTAATCCAAAGGAGATGTCAGTTTCATTCAAACCTCAATCTGATGCTTGCTGTGAATGTTCAAAGTTTATCTGATGCTCAGTGTGCATCTGAGGTTCCAGCTATTGTCAATAAAATGCCGGCAAGTGCAGTTTTTAATCTCGATCTTGCAGGCAAACTTCACATGCTACCGTACAGGTAAGTAAAATCACAACCCATTGTCCTGAACCATTTTATAAAATGAAACCATTTATAAAAATCTGTTTGGTATGAGGCATGCATTCCTTTCTTTTACTGAGACATTAATAACCAGTTTGTTCAACAGGAATGGAGCTGATAGCTCAGAGGTAATTACACAGATCTTTGACCTGTATGCATCTGATTAGATTACAGGGAACAAACAAGTAATATGCTACCTGTCTCTCAATACACAGGAGGAATCTGACACCAGATTTAGATTCAGATGATTCACATGTGACCATAGTTCTTGCTAAAATGCTAAAATGCACAGTATTACATGGAGTTTTATCCTGTTCTCCTTTCTCCCTATTATTACGCCTCTAAACAATGCTTATCGATTATATCATAATGCACTCAGTAATTAGTGTGACAGCATGCCATGGTGCAATCGAAGTTCAAATTAGACCCCAAATGATGAGTGAAAGAAAAACGAGTATGATGTGATGTTTACAGTCTGTGCACATTTATTCCAAAAGACTATAGATGAGCGTTCAGTTTGTTTGTCCAGTACGAGTACATTTCCTTGTCCAGTTTGGGGCTCAATTGTCATCTGTTCGAAGGGAATCATGTTCTCGATCTTTTCCATCTTCACTCTTTTCTTTACTCAAGAAACGCGGTTTGAAAAATGTTCATATCCTATAAGAGCTCCTAAGTTTGTATACCTCAATTTACAGGCTTCAAATCATATAATTGTTCTGAGTTACTGCAATTGTGTATATGCTTTTAATTGTGCATATACTTTTTACACTGTTGGTGAGGCACATAACTGTCTGATGATTTGTGTCTAACCAATAAGAATTAAAACTATTGTCTGTACACACCCACACACACAAGATCAGATAACAAAGTCTATATATAAGTATTGAACATGTCATATATATATATATATATATATATATATATATATATATATATATATATATATATATAATATTGAACGCACCATCATTTTTTAAAATAAATGTATTTAAAATGAGGTTATTCACATGAAATTTTCATCAGACATCAGTGATAACCCAAGAAATCTGGAAATATAAAGAATTCACAACATTAATTTTCTTAAATAAAGTTATGTGTAATAAAGTGGAATGACACAGGGAAAAAAGTATTGAACATGCTAACTGAAATTTATTTAATGCTTACTGGAGAAGTCTTTGTTTGTAATGACGGCTTCAAGACGCTTCCTGTATGAAGAAATTAATGGGCCGCAGTATTCAGGTGTGATTTTGGCCCATTCTTCTAAACATACTGCCTTTAAATCTTGTTCAATTGGATTCAAGTCTGACTGACTGGGCCATTCTAACACCTTGATTTTATTTTCTCTGAAACAAAGAGAGAGTTTTCTTTGCTGTGTGTGTGTGTGTGTGTGTGTGTGTGTGTGTGTGTGTGTGTGTGTGTGTGTGTGTGTCTTATGGCATCAGTTTAATATTTTATATTTTCTAGGGGTGAATCGATAATAAACTCTGCTAAGGAAATCAATGATTTTTGGTTATTCAAGATGGCCGCCCCATAACATTTTAATACTCAGCTATACAGGGAAGTTCATTTGTAGTTGTGTTCATTTGAGAGTATTACAATCAATCACACTTTTGTTTAATTACTATTAATTAGTTTGATTCTGTATGGATTTATGAAAATGAATCATATGTAATTAAATCACATGTACATGAATCATAAGTAAATTGATCATATGTAAACTGTTATCGGGGTAAAAAAAAAATGTTGATTCTATGTTGATTCTGTATTGATATATCTTGTTGTACTTTGAAAAGTGTATGAGAATCAATAAAAAATTGTTATTAATTACTATTAAACCAGGCCTGGTTTGCTGTAGCTAAGAAATAAAATTCAGGTGATGTAAACTTCTGCCTCTTGTTAGCTAGTCTAGCTTCACAGCTCCACTGTAAGATAAATCCAGACACCGGAAATGCCTCTGATGATGACAAACACTTGTGCTAATTTTGTACGCTTGATTTTTCAATGAAACTTTACTTTGTGAAAGTGGATAATAATGATTGGTTAAGATCGCGGGAGACGTCGCTGATTGGTCAACTCTCCCAGTCCCGCCCTTGTGTGGGAGGAGTCCTGCGTGTGGACGGTTCCGGTATTGAGTTGTTGTTTGATAGAAGGTGACGCGGGGTTCAGGTAGGGTAGAAAAACAACCTTAACATTCTCCAGTGTTACACTGCTTATTAACTCTCTAGCGCGCCTGACAGCTGTGTATTTATAATTATCGCGTTACTGATTCTACATAAATAGATTTGACTCAAAGCTGTATCTTGCTGAACGTTGATCCAAACGGTGTATGTGCATGACAGTGGCTGTATTCCAAATGGCTCCGAGTGCACTACAGTGCGGTGGAAAGGAATGGCTTGTCTGCCCTATGTAGTGCACTGTGTGTCTAAGAGAGAGCTATTTGGGTTTCGGCGGACTATTGACGATGCCCTTGCAGGCTAACATCCGATATAAACAGAAAAGCCTGTGTAGGTTTATTTACACATTTCTTTACACATTGTTTATAACTGTTAATTATAAAGCTGGCAAGTTTTTTTTTTTTAATTATTATTAAGATTGCTGATTCGGTTTGTTTTGATGAATAACGGATTGATTTAATGAAAAGCTAAGATTCTAGCCAGTTGAAATCTTTCGTCCCGCGTGCGCTTGTTAATTTGTGACGTTACCGGATGTATTAAACACGTTACTAAAATATTTATAACACTCTCCGAACGCTTTTTTGGCATGCTAACAGCAGGTCAAAGGTGGCCGATGCTGGTCCGCATCATTCTGCCGCAAATAGCGCATTGGCGCAGGGACTACACACACACACACACACACACCTACACCTACACACCTACCTGCAGTGCTGAATACACACACTCCTACTGTGGTCCTTTCTGTACCTCTGGACCTGCATACACACTAATGGTGTTCATTCAACAGTCTGATGAGCTAGGAGTAAATCCTAGCCGGTTCACAAACCCGGATATGACATCATAGCGTGTCCCACCCCCCAATCTCGGGGTGTGAGGTGGGATTACACACTGAGACTATCCTACTGTAGGAACTCGGGATGTGAGGCAGGATTACACGCTGAGCAGGTCCTACTGTAGGAACTCTGGGAGTGAGGTGGGATTACACACTGAGACTATCCTACTGTAGGAACTCGGGATGTGAGGCGGGATTACACGCTGAGCAGGTCCTACTGTATGAACTCGGGATGTGAGGCAGGATTACACGCTGAGCAGGTCCTACTGTAGGAACTCGGGATGTGAGGCAGGATTACACGCTGAGCAGGTCCTACTGTAGGAACTCGGGGAGTGAGGTGGGATTACACGCTGAGCAGGTGCTACTGTAGGAACTCATGGTGTGAGGTGGGATTACACACTGAGACTATCCTACTGTAGGAAATTGGGGCGTGTGGCGGGATTACACGCTGAGCAGTTCCTACTGTAGGAAATATGGGTGTGAGGTGGGATTACACACTGAGACTATCCTACTGTAGGAACTCGGGGTGTGAGGCAGGATTACACGCTGAGCAGGTCCTACTGTAGGAATTCTGGGTGTGAGGCGGGATTACACACTGAGACTATCCTACTGTAGGAACTCGGGGTGTGCGGTGGGATTACACACTGAGAATATCCTACTGTATGAATTTGGGGAGTGAGGTGGGATTACACGCTGAGCAGGTCCTACTGTAGGAACTCGGGATGTGAGGCAGGATTACACGCTGAGCAGGTTCTACTGTAGGAACTCGGGGAGTGAGGTGGGATTACACGCTAAGCAGGTCCTACTGTAGGAACTCATGGTGTGAGGCGGGATTACTCGCTGAGCAGGTCCTATTGTAGGAACTCATGGTGTGAGGCGGGATTACACGCTGAGAAGGTCCTATTGTAGGAACTCATGGTGTGAGGCGGGATTACACACTGAGCAGGTCCTATTGTAGGAACTCATGGTGTGAGGCGGGATTACACGCTGAGACTATCCTACTGTAGGAACTTGGGGCGTGAGGCGGGATTACACGCTGAGCAGGTCCTACTGTAGGAATTCTGGGTGTGAGGCGGGATTACACACTGAGACTATCCTACTGTAGGAACTCGGGGTGTGGGGTGGGATTACACACTGAGAATAACCTACTGTATGAATTTGGGGTGTGAGGTGGGATTACACGCTGAGCAGGTCCTACTGTAGGAATTCTGGGTGTGAGGCGGGATTACACACTGAGACTATCTTACTGTAGGAACTCGGGGTGTGCGGTGGGATTACACACTGAGAATATCCTACTGTAGGAACTCGGGATGTGAGGTGGGATTACACGCTGAGCAGGTCCTACTGTAGGAACTCGGGGAGTGAGGTGGGATTACACGCTGAGCAGGTTCTACTGTAGGAACTCGGGATGTGAGGCAGGATTACACGCTGAGCAGGTCCTACTGTAGGAACTCGGGGAGTGAGGTGGGATTACACGATGAGCAGGTCCTATTGTAGGAACTCATGGTGTGAGGCGGGATTACACGCTGAGCAGGTCCTACTGTAGGAACTCGGGGAGTGAGTCGGGATTACACGCTGAGCAGTTCCTACTGTAGGAACTCATGGTGTGAGGCGGGATTACACTCTGAGCAGGTCCTATTGTAGGAACTCATGGTGTGAGTCGGGATTACATGCTGAGCAGGTCCTACTGTAGGGATATCCCTGTTGGGATTATACTCAGACAGACATATGATTTTCTCTTTTTTTAATTTGACTTCAGAGTTGAAAGTGGGTTTAAAAGGTACATGAGTTTAATGGGTACACTTACCCTACAGTGCTGGATTATGTAAATATTCAGTTCAAAATTACTTCTATGCCACTTTTGATGATAAACATTGTCATAGCAATTCCTTATTGCATGTTCATGCTATTAATATTTAATTACAAGACAGAAAAGTTGTGAAGGCAAAGGCAAAAGTCTGATCAAGTTGACTTTCAAATTTGAAGTTATTACAAAAACACATATTCCTGTAAGCTTTTGTCTGAGAACAGCTGTCAAAGTTTGAGATCTTTCAATTGTTGTGTTTTTTTTGTCAATATTTAATATGTATACCTTACTTAATTTATGCTGTAAATGACAGTAAACATAGAAAGGGGTCACTGGTGACATCATGCGACACAACAAGTAAAGACCAACATGGAAGAAGTGCTTGGATTATTTCGGTTCCTTCAATTGGTTGTTCAGATAGCCAGCTTGTAAGATGGTACTTCCAATGGCCAACACCAAACGTTTTAGCTGTTCAGGTTATGATACCTGTTTTTGTTGAGCAGTTATGAAAAGCTATACAGCTAGAACATTTGGTACTGGTTCCAGTTCCAGTTTTCCACGGCCAAAAGTTCAGTTGCATTGCGCAGTACAGAAAGACTTTTTGTTTAATCCTTGATTTAAGCCCTTTTTTAATCCCTACAACTATCTTGCCCTTGTTTCCGGTAAATTGGTGAAAGCTTTTTCTTGCAGGTATTATCAGCTCCGTTAAAGCTTTCATACTTGGGTTGTTTTCTGCTTCACTTTGTGTAAAAGCTTCTGAAGCCATGAAGATATAATGTGTGTAGTTCTTCACTGAGGCCACTGTAATTGATTTATTCTTTGACTGACCTTGTGTTACGTTGATGTCCTCAGACACTGAATGTAATCTGCAGTTACTTGCTCACACTAATGCGGACATACTGTTAATGGATTGTAATTTGCACACCAATGCCAGTCAGCGATTCTTGCAGACACAGTTTGCTTCAGAAAGAAAATGTGGGAAATGTCTAATTGATGCTGCAGTCAAACATGGAGGTCTATAATGAGGTAGATATGCCTGAGTGCGGGTAAATATAGAGGTATGAAGGTTAAAGCATCAGTGTGTGGCAATATCCGGATCAAATGAGCTAAACAGGAAACAGACTTGTCACGGCAAAGAGGCTTTGCCATACACCAATGTTTTACCATCACTGGATTATGTGCAGTTGTCTTAAAGAGAGAAAGGTTCTGCTGAAGCGACCATCTGTCCATGAGTAAACTTTGAGTTCTGCTGTAATTGGCATCAGCCTAGATTGGGTATCATCCATCCATCCATCCATCTTTAACCGCTTACTCCTTTTCAGGGTCACGGGGGAACCTGGAGCCTATCCCAGGAGGCATCGGGCACAAGGCAGGGTACACCCTGGACAGGGTGCCAGTATCATACTCTGTAAATAGTAAATTGTGAGGAAATTGTAGGTTGTAGGTAAGCCTGCATGGAACTTCTCTTGAACTGGGCTTGCTGTACTGAAGTGCTTTTTCAAAATGCCATTTTTCAGGAGGGTCTGTCTGGCTTTTTGCTCAGTGTTGGGACAGACAAGTGGTCAAGGTAAAATACTGTCCAAAATTTGGCAGGGGTTGATCAGGTTCAGCCATATTCATCCTGATAAGCTTCGCTGTCTGTATTTCTGCTGGATCACTAATCAGTCCAATGACAGGGTTCAGAAGGAGATAGATATAGGAATTGCGACCTTTGACATCATCTGCATTCAAGGGTGAAAGTTTGCAACCCCATGGTTTTTCAAATGGAAAATCGATAAAAGCAATTTCAGTAGAATTCTGAAATGTCAAATATTAAAAACGTGAGTTTGTCCTGCAACAAGGCAATAATCATGAGACGTTTTTGTCTTTAGGCAGTGTAGGTTTGCTGGTAGAGCTACTAAATGGACAAGAAGAGAACAGATGTGATGTTTAGATACAGGGCTAGATATGGAGTTGGCAGCAGTAAATACTATTTACACTAGGGATGAACCGAAATGAAAATTCTTGGCTGAAGCCAAAACCGAATATAATGAAAAACTTGGAAACCGAGCACGGTTTTTTTCCCCATTTATTTTGCCATTTTGTTCACCATTGCATAAATTCAATAGTCAAAATGTGCTTTTTACTATTTTGTCTTGCTTTTCAAAGAAAAAAATCTATTACAAAGCTACAATTTCAAAATATTTATTTAACACTGAACATTTTTTTAAATTCCAGCAGGCACAGGCTACCAACAAGGCACAATATAACTTTAAATAAATAAATGAGTCAAATAAAAATATTTTGATGTGGTCATCTTTGAGCCCTCATTGAATAGCCGATGTTAGTCCTATAACTGACTGCTGAAAGAAGGGAACCCTCTGTAGCCTACAACTAAACAGTGCATTAAAAAGTGCATTGACAAGAGTGCGGAAATGGTTCTAATGCAGGGGTGTCCAATCTTATCCGGAAAGGGCCGGTGTGGGTGCAGGTTTTCATTCCAAACAAGCAGAAGCCACACCTGAGTCTATTGAAAGCCATGATCAACTGATTAAACAGGTGGATTCAGGTGTGGCTCCTGCTTGGTTGGAATGAAAACCTGCACCCACACTGGCCCTTTCCGGATAACATTGGACCACCCCTGTTCTATTGGGTTCTACACGGCGAGTTATATTGGGGATATATACCGCTCGCGCCCTTTGTACACCTCACGCAGTATTATAGTAGAGTTAATTTTATGTTCCTTGATAGATTTATTTAGTTTAAACTATAGATTGGTTCATTTAGTCCCTTTGCCTGTCTTGACTACGTTTTTTGGATTACGATTTGGATTTGTCTGCCTGCCCTTAAAAGTAATACGTCTTTACCTGCTTCCGTACTCTACTCCCTTACGTCTCGCGACGTGACAGAATATTCCGGAACAGAAACAAAAAAGTAAACATCCGAAGAGCACGTGCGTCGTGCACGTTGCTCACGCATGTGCGCGTCCCCTCATCGAGGTCGTGATTTTCGCGCGTCTCACTCTGGTTGCTAGGTTATTTGGTTGCGTCATCAAACATTTTTCGGTCAAATTTATTCGGCAATAATCGGCCGAACATTCGGTGCATCCCTGATTTACACATTGAGTGAAAGCTTGTGCATGTATGTTGGCTGATTTGCATGTAATGGCATGTTGCATGATGCCCCGTGCCTTACCGTGTGTGTCTTGCAGCGCTAGTTGTTCATGGACCAGTTGTGTGCAGTGCCACTGTTAACATGGAACAGAGCAGCTCGGGACCAGAGTCCCAAGAACCACCAGAGGTGAGCATGCTGCCCCTTACTTTTTCTAACACTGACTTTATACACATATACGAGTACATACACTCAGTCACAGTAGTCACAAATAGTATCTGACACTTACTTACTATACTGTATCAACAAACTTCCCGAAACAGAGAACGAAAGAACACCTCTTTATATATTTATTAGGAGCTTTATTAAGCATTATAAATTGTAACTCAGCATTTCAAGTACGAGTGAGAATCCGTACCTCAATTCCATCTTCCTTCATGAAGACATAATATATCAATATATCACATCATATATCATTATTTCAAGATAGCGGAATTGGTAGCTTAGTGGTTAAGACGTCGGACGTGTGATCGGACGGTCATAAGTGCAAATGACTGCCAACCATCCAGTGCTGGGCCCTTGAGCAAGGCTCTTAACCCTCAATTGCTCAGTTGTATAATGTAAGTTCCTCTGGATAAGGCCGTCTGCCAAAATGCTATGATATGTCCATCCTTTACCGCTTACTCCTTTATCAGGGTCACGGGGAACCAGGAGCCCATCGGGCACAAGGCGGGGTACACCCTGGACAGGGTGCCATTGCAGGGCACAATCACATACACACTCGCACATCCATTCATACACTACGGACACGCCGATCAGCCTACCATGCATGTCTTTGGACGGGGAGGAAACCGGAGTACCCGGAGGAAACCCCCAACGCACGGGGAGAACATGCAAACTCCACACACAAATGGCCCTGGCGGTGTGAGGCGGACGTGCTAACCACTAAGCCACCGTGCACCCTTGCTGTGATATGTAGTTCGATTTTATAACTTATTTTGATGTAATAACTTTTAGTTATCAACATTATTTTATTTAAAATTGTTTTTCTGCCATAATATTGAACACCCCACAATCTATGAGTGACTAATTTATTGAATATTAGTTCAGAATTGTTGAACATATGCTGTTTCACAGATATCAAGTAAGCCAGACGTACAATAGCACAATAGCTTAAATATACAGAGTACTGTAAGGAACACCTGTACACCTACTCATTCATGTGATTATCTAATCAGCCAATCACATGGCAGCAGTGCAGTGCAATAAATCATGCAGATATGAGCTAGGAGCTTCAGATAATGTTCACATCAACCATCAGAATGGTGGAAAACATGATTTCAATGAGCTTGATGGCAAATGAGCTGGTTTGAGTATTTGTATAACTGCTGATCTACTGGGATTTTCACACACAACAGTCTCTAGAGTTTACTCAGAATGGTGCAATAAACATCAAGTGAGCAGCAGTTCTGCGGACAGAAAAACCTTGATTATGAGAGATGGAGAGAGGTCAACAGAGAATGGCCACTTCTGTCAGCCAAGAACAGAAAGCTGAGGCTGCAGTGGGCACCGGTCACCAAAACTGGACAGTTGAAGGCTGGAAAACGTAGTCTGGTCTAATGACTCTCCATATATGCTGAGGCACACCATTGGTAGAATTGGAATTGACACCAACATCATGAATACATGAAGCCTACCTGCCTTGTGTCAACAGTTCAGGCTGGTGGAGATGGTGTGATGGTGTGGGGAATGTTTTCTTGGCGCATTTTGTATGCCCGTAAATACAAATCAATCATCGCTTGAATGCCACAACCTTTTTTTGTTGCTGTCCATGTTCATCCCTTAATGGCCACATTATCTTCTAATGACTACTTCCAGCATGATGAGCACCAGGTCACAAAGCAGAAGTCTCAAACATGTCTCATGAACATGACGATGAGTTCAGTGTTCACTGTATCTGAATCCAATAGAACACCTTTAGGATGTGGTAGAACGAGAGATTAGCACCATGAAGGTGCACCTGAGAAATCTGCTGTAATCATGTCAACATGGACCAGAATCTCAAAGGGATGTTTCCAACGTCCTGTGGAATCCATGCCATGAAGTACTGAGGCTGTTTTGAGAGCAAAGAGAGGCTCTACCCAGTACTAGTATAGTGTTCCTAATAAAGTGCTCTGTGAGTATCAGTCAAAACATTGACACAAAACCTTGAAGTAATAAGCTGTCTATTAAATCAAAATAAATGACACACCCGAAATAATGAGATATTAAGTAAAAATTGCTAGCATCCCACTATATCTTAAAATAAAAAAGATACTATAATATGATATTTTGTCAAAAATACCCCGATGTTATCTTGAAAAACGAGACATCAAGTTGAAATAACTTAACAATATCTATTACGGCCAAAATAATAAGATATTAAGTCGGAATAATGCCAAAGCACTGTAATGTGTTTCACAGCGTGCGTTTCCGGCTTCGGTATTGTTTACTGTAGTCGATGTTGTCAACACTAGACGGAGTATATTTCCATTACAGCTGTCACACTGAATGTCACAGTTCACGGATCCATTTTACTCCTAATCTGTAGACACTTTAACACCAGATATCTGTTCAAGCTCACTGTGCTTCATATCACAGTTCACTCCTTCTTCATGCCTCTTATTCCTTTAATTATGATTCACATAATCCATTTTAAATCTGCATGGCTTTGCATTTCCCCAAAAAACCTTTTCATTTTAATCCCGACCTTCTGATAACTCGTTAGTACTAACAGATGTTCTTTTTTTTTTTTCGTCATCCAGTCAGTCCTTTTTTTATTATTTATTTTGACTGATTTGTCTTATGAAAGCTGATTGGCTGGGCATACGATCGCATGACCGCAGGACCGAGTTCTACCAAATGTCCTTTCACTGCTGAAGTCCTTATTTAATGTTTCAAAGTGGCTACAGGAAGACAACCAGTTTAAGTGTCGCAAGATAACCACGCTTATCTTATCTGATCTGTTCTCGGCTCTCTCCTCTTGCACAGTTCAGTGCGGTTGGTGTAACACGACATGTCCGAGCGAACGAGATTTGACGACGACTTAAAACACATGCAGAATGTAAATATGGGTACGATTTTAAAATATAATAAGATCTTTCAAGCGCATGTTATTAGGAAGAAAACGCACAACTTTCATCAAAGTCTACACTGTAACGAATCGATTACGAAAGCGTGGATTTCGCCACTTCTCCATTTTCCGTATTGTCGTTGTCTCTTATCTTCGTGTCTCCATGTCGTTTCTCATACGTAACATGCTCAAGCGTGCTGGAATAAAGTCAAAGAAGTTTCTTTTACTTTCATGAGCACTGGCTTGGAAGCGAAACTAAAATAAAGAGTACTTCATATCTTCTGTTAGCAATGTACGGAGAGTTCATGAAAGAAAAGAATGACCGATGGGAAGATACGGACAGGAATGCGAGAGTAGGAGCCTGTGGAAGAGTGTAGGAGCGGCTGAAAGGATAATATATTATGGAGAGAATGTAGAAGGAGGACGGAGGACAATCAGTTATTAACGCAAGGACAGGGTGGTGAAGCGGAGTTACTGTTTCCTGTTAAGTTGTCTTCTAACAGTGTGTCCCGAATTGTTCTATTCCTTTTACACCACTGCCAACAATTACTATTCTTATTACGTGAAGAACATGATGTCACATTTTATCCGTCTATCGCGTTTAACGTCGAGGAATGTCATGTTACTTAGAAAGCACAGCGTACTCTGATGTGATGACTTCCTGTGGCAAAATAATTCAAAGAGCTGTATCAAAGAGCTGACACTGGAGACTCCTTCCGTAAATGTTAATTTGATCCTTACAGAAAGCTTCACCGTATCAACAGTTTGTTTGTTTTCTTTCTCTTTAGCAGAAGAGATTGGCAAATATAAAGTCATTTGTGGAGGACCAGCTTCAGACCAGCATGGTTCGTATAGATCAGACACAAATTACACAAATTACTGAGAAACAAATGTGAGGATGTATAGTAAATGATTAACGTTACCAGCGGAAATGATGATATTGCAAAGAAGAGTGGCCGATATTTACTTAGAAATATATACTACATTGTTTTTAATGTTTAGTTTTTTAGTATAAGTTTGAATTTTCCACATGCTTCCATAAGTCTTTAATGTTGCAGTCGTAACTAATCCACATTTCTCCACCCTCTGTTCACGACTCTTCTACCCTGATCTTTTATTTTCTTTATTCTGTTCTCTATTTCTAAGATGGTGGGAATAGTGCTTGGTGCTGGCATCGCCATCGTCCTCATCGCCACCTTCATCTTCTTTGTGCTGCGCAGGATTCACCTTCGGAGTGAGTGTCTGAAACGTTATACACGAGTTCCTCATCGTGTAGAGGACTCGAATCTGTTCGACACCGATTTCTAATGAGGTCCGATGTAATCTTCTGGCTTTTGTGGTGTTTGCTGTGTCGTGCTTTTTTGCAGACCTCGCGGCTCAAGAAGCCCCCAAATACCGCTTCCGCAAGAGAGACAAAGTTTTATTCTATGGCAGGAAGATCATGAGGAAAGTCTCTCAGTCCACCTCGTCTCTAGTCGGAACGTCATCGTCTTCTTCCTCCCGTCCGAGACTGAAGAAGAAACAGAAGATGCTCAACATTGCCAAAAAGTAAACGTCGAGTAATAATAGCAGAGCTGTTTGGTGATGTGATGTCATCAGGGAAATTTGCCATCTTTCTTCTCTCATGTCATCTCTCTCTCTCTCTCTCTTTTGCGTGCGCTCTCTTTTACTTTCAGGATCCTGCGCTTTAAGAAGGAGGTGCCCACCCTGCAGATGAAGGAGCCTCCTCCCTCAGTGCTAGAGGCTGATCTCACGGAGTTTGATGTTGCCAACTCGCACCTACCCTCAGAAGTGCTCTACATGCTCAAAAACGTGCGGTAAATAAGCACTTGCTAGTTCAGTCTGGGGAGGGGGAGGGGTTTGGGTTTGGGTGTTGATGATGCAATTCTTTATCTCTTACACAAATCATTTAAAGTCATTTAGAGACTCTACTCTACTTTACAGCCTACACTTCTTAGAAGTAAGATGGAAAATGTTGGAGTACATCAGAGTATAGGCAATTGTTTAACTGACTTTCTCTCTAATAGACCACAGTATGCATGACGAGGAAGCATGACTGTGTGTCTCAAGTAGTGAAGCGCAGTACTGGCATCCCTCAAGGAACGGTTTTAGCTCCAGTTTTGTTTACTTTTTATACGTCAGATGTTCAGTCCAACTTCAGAAATTCTCTGACGACTCAGCGATCGTTGGCTGTATAACAGACCATGATGAGGATGAATATAGGGAGCTATTAAAGAGTTTTGTGGACTGGTGTAAGATAAACAGACTTGGGCTAAATGCTAGTAAGACTAAGGGAATTGTAGTCGATTTTAGTAGATATCCTCAGCAAGTTGCAACAGTAAACATAGGAGGGTCAGAAATTGAGTCTGGAACAACGTATAAGTACCTGGGTGTATACTTGAATAGCAAGTTTGAGTGGTCTGACAATACGAAACAATACAAGTCTATAAAAAGGGTCAAAGTCGTATTCATTGTTAAGGTGACTGAGATCCTTCGGGGTATGTCAGGTACTACTTAAGGCCTTTGACGATTCTCTAGTATCATCTGTGATCTTGTATGAAGTCCGAATGTTATGTAGGGGGATTGTGGGAAAAGAAGAAGAACAACTGAAATAAGGCAGGTTCTGTTGTGGGGAGGGAGTTACTCACCGTAGAGGAGATTGGACATGGTAGAATGATTGATAAATTGGTCTCTATAATGAATTATGATCGTCACCCCTTTCATGAAACAGTTCGAGCTCTAGTGAGTACAGAAATGTCAAGATTAATTCATCCCGCTGTCACAAGGAGTGATTTAGAAAGTCTTTTTTTTTTTACCAACTGCTATTAGACTGTACAATCAGTGCTATTCAAGATCGATTATATTATAGAATCATTTGGTTGTATATTATCGTAATGCCTTGCGGAACTGATACTGTAAAGTCACGATTGTTGTCGCGAACGGTGCACGGTGAAGATTCCACATTTTCAACTACAAATGATCATATTAAATTGTAAAATACAATACACAAATACTATTGGTCATGACGTGCAGAAAGCATACCACACTAAACCATCGTGTTGCTCGAGCGTTGCTTTTTTTCAATTAAAATTGTGTTCGAAATGAATGTCATTCCATGTCGCATTGCACGTCACTTTCTGCGGTGTGTTATATAGTTACAGTTCCACGCTAAAATGTCATCACTGTCCAATCACAGGTAGTGGGGTGTGGTTGTAATCAGAGAAGGATGATACTGAAACGTTGATATTATGTCCACATTCACAGTGTAATTGTTATCATCAAGTCAGATATGCTTTATAATGAGCGTAGTTTTTGAAATGACTGAACGTAAATGCAAAATTAAATGTCTGTGTGTGTGTGTGTGTGTGTGTGTGTGTGTGTGTGTAGTGTATTAGGCCACTTTGAGAAGCCATTGTTTCTGGAGCTGTGTAAGCACATGGTGTTCCTGCAGTTCCAGCAGGGCGAGTATGTGTTCAGACCCGGACAACCGGACAGCAGCATCTACGTAGTGCAGGACGGCAAACTGGAGCTCTGTCTTACTGGTCAGGTGTGTGTATGTGAGTTTGTGTGTAAGTAGGTGTCTTGCTTCCACAGGCTCTTTCACGTTCATTGTCTTGAGTTTGCGTATAGGGTTAGGATTTCTAACATTGTGCGTGGCTGTGTATGTATATCAACGTATATAATGTAATATATCGATATATATATATATATATATCGGTAGTTGTTGGTATCAATGGTTTTCTTATCAGAACAAGGTTACGTGTGTCGTTAGACCCTTGCCATTGACCTACTGTGGGGTTTTGTCACTGTTGTTGCTGGGCAGTGGTAGCTCAGTGGTGTATACACTGTACTGCTGTTCAAAAGGTTGTGAGTTCAAATCCCAGCACTGCTGAGCTGCTACTGTTGGGCCCTTGAGCGAGGCCCTTAACTCTCAACTGCTCAGTTGTATAAATGAGGTAAATTTAGGTTACTCTGGATAAGGGCGTCTGGCAAAATGCCTTAAATGTAAATGCTTAGCTTTATTAAAGAATATACTCCTATCTGTCTACTGCATCCGTGGCTCATGTGTGAGTACCATAGACAAGATATTCTCTCTCTCTCTCTCTCTCTCTGTCTCTCTATCCCTTTCTCTCTCTGTCTCTGAAGGATGGGAAGGATGGCGTGGTTAAAGAGGTATTTCCAGGAGATTCGGTTCATAGTCTACTGAGCATTCTTGATGTCATCACAGTAAGCCACACCCACACCTCCATATATGTTATCTATTTGGTATGTAAATAATGTATGCAAATGAGACCAGGTATTTCATATAAAAAGTCCTTGTTTAGTAGTTATTTTCTGTGTGTGCGTGCGCGCTTGTGCACACGTGTGTGTTACAGGGTCACCAGAGGCCGTATCGGACGGTGTCTGCCAGAGCTGCAGAGGTGTCCACAGTCCTGCGTCTGCCTGTTGAGGCTTTCCTGTCCATCTTTGAGAAGTATCCAGAGAGTTTAGTGCGTGTGGTGCAGGTCTGTGTGTGTTCTGATTCGTTTTCCTCACATACTGTAAGCTTCTAATACAAATGTTATATGTACGATTGTTAAAGTAGATGGACTTTTTCTTTCTGTAGATCATCATGGTGAGGCTGCAGAGAGTGACTGTCCTGGCTTTACACAACTATTTAGGCCTCACTAATGAGCTCTTCTGTCATGTAAGACACACACACACACACACACACACACACACACACACACACACACAGGCATATCTCCTTAAAAAATACTATCTTGTATGGAGTGTCATTTATCCAGATGACATTATATAGTGAAAACATTTGAATACATTTAATCGATTATTGAAAGCGTGATTCCAGTTTAGGAACAAAATGATTTTATATCATTTCATTGTTTATGTCAAATATATACATTTTGAATATCATTTAAAAAAATAAAACCGAGACTTTTCACCAAGTCCATCAATATTGCAGTTGATTATGTTCTACAGTTGCCACGATTAAGGTTCGAGTCGTTGCGCATTGTTATCGTAGATGTTCTTTTTGCAGGAGATGCAGCCGCTGCGCTTAACCGTACTCTCTCCACACGCCAGCCGCACCAGCCCTGTACGCCACAGCAAACGCTTCAGCAGCCTCACTGTGCCCGAGGACCAGCGGGAAGCCGCCGTCCGAGACGCCAATGGTAAGAACAAAACCAAAAAGGTAGAGGAGAAAGGGGCAGGACACATCAAAGCACACAGTGCTTATTTAACTCAAACCCAAAAGCTTGTTCATTCAGAGATTTATTGGTGTGTAAAGTCAAGGAATGCTTCCATAAGATTACACAACTGCTGTTGCAGTAAAGTAGGATGATCACAGCACTGTTCTGGCAGAATTCAAAAGCCACACCCACTGTTACATCAGCACATTTCTGTATATGATCATATCAACTAGATGACAACAAGAAAAATAATTGGCGTACTCTCAACCAAATGATCCATGAAAGTACTTCACACGCACAGCAATCAGTCGCTGTACTATGAAGTCACCAGTAGGCGTTCCTACTATTGGTTACCATAGTAACAGTTATCTTTTCACAGCAAACCAGTTTTATGTATATATGCATCATATCCTACGAGATGAGGGATGTAAAGCGTGTGCTCTTTGCCGTTCCGGCCATCTATCTGCGAACAGTTACAGGTCCACGAACAGTTCGGACTCGCAGGCAGCACTACTGATCACGTGCGCTGACGTTTTCGCTCCCGTTGGTAGATGATGCACCAAGTTGCTCAGCATTTGCACGAATTTATATTTTTCTCAACTATGCCGCGTCACTGGACACGCCCACATCAAATTGCCGACGGTCGCTGTCGCTCATGTCTCCGGAAGTCGCCAGCTCTCATTGAAAATAAATGGACTCTGGTTGCTTTGTCGTTGCGAGTCGCTGTCTGTGTGAACGAACCTTTAGCCAAGTTAACCTTGAGTCTGCATCAGCATAGAGCAGTTTGTCTTATTTAAATAGTTAAGTAATAAATGTTAAATGTGAAAAAAATAAACTTGCTTTTTCTTGGCTGTGAATTTAATCAGTGGATCATGGGAAGGAAGGCAGCACCATCCCGACCCTGAGCAGGGCTATCTCCATGCCTGTGGACATTGCTGGTGAGAGTGTTCTCAGTGTGTGTGTGTGTGTGTGTGTGTGTGTGTGTGTGTGTGTGTGTGTGTGAGAAGTGAGGCACGTACCTTGTAGTGATAAATCAGGAATAGTTTGTCATTTGATGTCATGTGATCCTCCGAAGTAACAGCTAGCACTATAATTCATAACAACAATATTACAACAAATAAATGATAGTGAGAGTGGTATTATAAATAAATAATAATTAAATAAATGAATAAATCATTTGTTTATAAATAAATAAATTATCTCGTGGAATTAAACTATGTTTGGAGTCTCACAATTCACTCATTTTTAAGGAGACTAGAAAGAATATTAAGGGCTACCGTGTGTTTGTTGTGTAATCATTGGTAAAATAAAGCATGTTTTATGAAACACTGACTATTTATGACTAAGTTTGTACGTGTGTGTGTGTGTGTGTGTGTGTGTGTTGGGTTTGCAGGTATGCAAAAGGGCCTGCGTTCAGATTTCGACATGGCGTATGAGAGGGGCCGGATTTCTGTGTCTGCCGAGGATGGAACACCCACAGCACCCACGTTTACACGGGTTAGACACACACACACACACACACACACACACACACACACACACACACACACACACACACACACTGCAAATGGCTTAGTCACACCAGTAATACCAACACAGTATAGGGCTAGAGGGTTTGAAATATTTGAATTTTTTGTTTTAATATATACAGTGCCCACCATTAATATTGGCACCCTTGGTAAATATGAACAAAGAAGGCTATGAAAAATTGTCTTTATTATTTCAACTTTTGATCTTTTGTTCATTCACAAAAATACTCTGCTCTCATTAATATCAAACAATTGCAACCCATAACACAGGTTTATCCAAAAAAGAAACTTCTTTGTTAAATATTTTTCACAGCCTTCTTTGCTCATATTTACCAAGGGTGCCAATATTACTGGAGGGCACTGTACAATAGGAAAACCTACAGCACATTCTTTGTTTTGTTGAGAAACACACAAGTCAGTAAGTTTCAAACATATTTATTCATCAGCAAAACAACCCCATGCACACACACAGACTCTATCTCACACACACACACACATACACACACACACACACACACACACACACACTAAAGCTCACATCTGTCGCTGGTTATAGTTTCTGAAAATGTGCACCCTTTAAAAATACAAAAACAGTCTCTAAGGGTCATTGGAAGTCTTTAAAAGAATCATGTTTATGAACCCTAAATACTGCATATTTCGAATATTAGTTTTCATCAGAATTCATGTTAAATAACGAGATGTTTATCTGCATTTCTGACTAGTGATGTGTGTGTGTGTGTGTGTGTGTGGCAGGAGCAGCGAGAGAGAAGAGTAACAGTAGATGAGGTGCCGTCGGGCGTGTACCTGTACCCCGAGGAGGAAGTGAGCACGGAGAACGTTTACGGCCCGTTGCCAGGACGATCCAACGCCACCCTGTTCGAGGAAGCCCAGAAGGAATTTCTGAAACTAATGAAAATCGAGGTATAGCGATGTTTATGTACTGCTTTAGGATCAGAATCAACACACACACACACAGATAATTTCCAGTTTCAGCGTATTCACAATATAACTTTTGTGTCGTTTTCTGTTTTGTTGCTCAGTTGGCTACGGTTCGCTCTGCCCCCACACTCATTTCTTCATCCTTTGTTCTTTATCCTTTCTTTATCAGGACGCTGCACTGCTGAATGGACGAGTGACCTTGCATCATGCCAAAGCAGGCGCCGTCCTGGCTAGACAGGGAGACCAGGTACGCCAACTCCTCCACATCCTTCCATCTTTCTCTCCATCCTTCTCTCATGCATATCGTAGTGTAAGAAAAAAACAGTACAACATGTACTGTGACACACTGAAGCAGAGCATGATCAGTATGCAGTATTCCAGCATGATAACGACCCCAAACACACCTCCAAGATGACCACTGCCTTGCTAAAGGGTGAAGCTGATGGACTGGCCAATCATGTCTCCAGACCTAATCCCTATTGAGCATCTGTGGGGCATTCTCAAATGGAAGGTCTCTAACATCCACCAGCTCTGTGATATCATCATGTAGGAGTGGAAGAGGACTCCAGTAGCAACCTGTGAAGCTCTGGTGAACTCCATGCCCAAGAGGGTTAAGGCAGTGTTGGAAAATAATGGTGGCCACAAAATATTGACACTTTGGGCCCAATTTGGACATTTTCACTTAGGGGTGTACTCACTTTTGTTGCCAGCGGCTTAGACATTAATGGCTGTGTGTTGAGTTATTTTGAGGGGACAGCAAATTTACACTGTTACACAAGCTGTACACTCACTACTTTACATTGTAGCAAAGTGTCATTTCTTCAGTGTTGTCACATGAAAAGATATAATCAAATGTTTACACAAATGTGAGGGGTGTACTCACTTTTGTGAGATGCTGTATGTATATTTTAAGCTTACTCCTATTTATATATATATATATATATATATATATATATACAGTGGTGTGAAAAAGAGCTTGCCCCCTTTCTCATTTCCTGTTCCTTTGCATGTTTGTCACACTTAAGTCTTTCGGAACATCAAACCAATTTAAACAATAGTCGAGGACAACACAAGTAAAC
>JAFFST010048706.1:348751-359783 GCA_022414735.1 Noturus placidus
GTTCAAGGGGGCCGAATTCTTTCGCAAGGCACTGTAGCACCTTGCATGGCAGCTCTGCTACCATTGGTGTGTGAGTGTGTCTCATTTGTAAGTCGCTTTGGATAAAAGCGTCTGCTAAATGAATAAATGAAATGAAAAATGAACCTTGCAGTCAATACGGCTGTCAGAGCCATGGTGTTATAGAAAATCAATTACCGTTTCCTCATCAGAATTTAACGGCAGAAATGAATGAATTCATTTAAAAGCGCTGTTGTAGTCTGAATTTTAAAGTTTGAATCTAGTATGAATTTCATGATCGCTTTGCATTTCATATTTTATGCTTTATTTGAATTTGCAGGACTTGTGGCTGCCTTATTTCAACGTGACCACCGACATCACAGCATCTTCAATGCGGGTACATAAAGATGGTGAGTAAAGACCGAGTTTAAGGCTTTCCGGTTCACCTGTCAGTCATGTCTTAACTTTGTACTGGTAATAATCCAGTATGAGTAAAACAGAACATGAAATCCCAATAGGTTCAGTATTATCTGTAAACGTAATAATACTGTGAGATTATACATGTTTTCAGAATCTGCATGTTAAAGTACTGCATTTTACAGGAATTAATCATTAATGTTTAATATTTTTCACATTATTCCATTAACTAACTGAATGTACAGTACAGGAGCAAGTGTCTGTCTGAATGTGTTAAAGATAAAATAATCAGACACTCATTAGGAATGATGGTTTTTGTTTTTCTTTATAAATGTTGAGTGCATTATTAATGCCTTGCAACTACTTCAGTCATATTTAATATGGGAAGGGTCAATGCTGCATGTTATTAGACTGTGTTATTGGCCGACGGGGGTTTACGTAAAGATAGCGGATGTGCTGTTATTACACTGTGAGATCTGGAGATTGGTCATTCCGTCATGCTTATCTTCCCATCCATCTTACTGAAATATGAATGCATCGACTGCCTTGATTCTACCTACTAACTGCTTTATGACCTTGGGGTGATGGACCACTGCTATATTCCCTAATCCACTTACGAATATATGAACCTTAATGTTAATGCTTTTATTGTAGAATAAATTGCTAATGTATAAAAGGTGATAAAAGCCTTTTAAAATCCCGTGTAAATGTGATTTTCCAGCTTGATGTGTGGATTTTGGGGTTGTACATGGTCGTTCAGTCTCACTAGTTTTTCATCCTCTCTGGCTTGCTGCATGACATGCTTGGCATGACTAATATAAATCCAAAACGTGTCCTTCGGTCTCTTCTCTTTCTCTCCTTCTTACTTTTTTGTTGGTGTTCACCTTTTTTGGTCATTTCATTCTGTCCATACTTTTCTAGCACATTACTTATACGTTTCCCACCCACTTTTATCCATTTTACCCATGTGCTTTCATCGGGTGTTGACCGTACTCGAGCTCAGTATGATCCTCCATATGTCACATCTGTTAATTAGCCATCATTAGGTGTAGAGGCTGCGTAAGTGCTTCTTTTGCTAGTAAAGCTGTTCCCTGCTGTGTTCTCATCACACATGACTTCTGGACCTGCTCTTGTAGTGGTAGCTTCGCTCACAAAGCATTACTCCTAAGACATGACGACAGACGGATGGAGTCCAGGGGTGAAGTTTAAAGGTTCTCAAATCTTGTGGACAGGCTCTGCAGTAATATTTTGTCCTTGCAATGTAGATCGACTCTATTACCAGGGCACGGTCATCCTCCAGGTGTTGAAGTCCATTGGTGCATTCTTCCCTTAGTCGCCATGTAGAGCCAATACAGTCCAGGTGACAAATTCTAATGACAAATTCTACACCGATGGTGTAACACGATGGTGTAAGTCTGATAGTTTCAAATTAAGCTATGTTGTAATTGTGTGACGTAGACTGCAGTAGTAATGAAGACCATTTTAAAGAAATACCCTAGCATTAAAAAAAAAAATCTGTAGCTCGTAGAATCAGGCATTACCATGGACAAGAATTTCACCACAGTTTCCTCTACTGAGAAAATTAATAATAATAATAATAATTAATCAATTTGTATAGCGCTTTTTACAATGGACATTGTCTCAAAGCAGCTTTACAGAAATATCATTTTACATTTACATTTACAAGCGACTTACTAATGAGATCACATTCACACACCAATGGTAGCAGAGCTGCATGCAAGGTGCTAGCTTGCCATTGGGGGCAACTTAGGGTTCAGTGTCTTGCCCAAGGACACTTCGGCATGGGATCACCCGGGCCGGGATTCGAACCACCAACCCTACGATTAGTGGATTAGTGGACAACCCCGCTCTACCGACTGAGCCACAGCCGCCCTGGTACAGAAAAGTACAGAAATTTTTTTTTTTACTCACAACTCACTTATAATAGAAGTTTAGTCTATCTGTAAAGGTCGTAGAATAGGACAGACATGAGAGGAGGTCTTACCAAATCTTTTCTCCAACATTTACACACTGGAGTGAAAATGAATTCCAGTCATTCAGCTTTCTAGAAGGTTCTGTGGTATCGATGCACGATTAGACAAAACCTTCCGAGGCACTTCCGTGTTTATTTAGAGCTTCGTTGACTATGTTGCTAACGCATAAGTGTAAATTGTATGGCTAAAAGTGGCCCCATCTCTGAAAGGCTGAATTACAATTACACATTTCAAACTTACTTTCCTAGAATTCGTGGAAGTTTTCAGTATTCAACAACTGGCGTTAGTACTAGTGAGTTTTGGGTCTTTTATTGATTTTTCTCCCAGAGTGAATCTTGTCAAAATGTTTGTCTATGGTAATCACGCATACTCTAAAATAATAGAGTGAGTAAGAGAGCAGGGAAAACCCTGGCGTATTCCTTTAAGAGAAAGCAGTCCTATGTTGCTTTATATTTTGGTCAGTTTGTGCAGTGGGCTTGCTTTATCTCTCTCTCTGTCTCTCTCCCTTTACTTTCTCTATCTTTCTTTCTTTCATTCTTTCTCCCATCCGTTCTTCTCATTTGACTTGAATTGACTATCGTCGATAACAATGCATTGCCGTGCGTTAACACCTGCAGTATTTTCACATAAATAACAGATGCACACCTCTGTTAAGATATTAATGAAGACTCGTTTAGAAAATAGTTATAATTCTGTTCATTTTTGTTGTCATTGAAATTCTGGAAGTAAATTGATGTGAATCGTAGCTTAAAAAGTGATGTATGGGTTATGGAGAAATTTTCGAGCTCTTTTTCTCACTTATTTGACCTGTCTATCAGTTTATATTTAATTTATTTATCTCTTCACTATATTTATCCTACATTTGATATTTCATTTCCCTTATATTTATTTGCATGTCTGTCTTTATCTTTGTGCCTGTCTGCTTCACTCTTCTTATTCTTCTTTAAGTTATTGTTTCTCTCTCTCTCCCTCTCTCTCCCTCTCTCTCTCTCTCTCTCTCTCTCTAATGCGGTTTGGTTTTGATCCCCTTTCCATCTTCATTTTTGCCAGGCTGTTTGTGGCGCTATGTTAGAGCCAGTGCCTCCTACACACCCTATTTACCTCCTCTCTGCGATCCCAAGGATGGCCACCTCCTCGTGGATGGTTGCTATGTAAACAATGTCCCAGGTCAGCGAATATATATCCCCCTCCCACCTTCAAATCCCTACACCAACTTCCTCTAAACAAGAAGCCCTAAAAACAACCCACAACATCTATGGCGACCGCTCACTCATCCCCTTGTTTTTGATACTAACCCATTATTGACCAGGTGGACATTGGGAACTTATGGCTTGGAAGGAAAGATGAAGGTGTCCAATATGAGACGGAGAAAGAAGCGAGTGACCAAAGATGTTAACAGATTGCAATGAATGAAAGCTAATGGTCATCGTATCATTTTGCATTTCTTGTCAAGCCATTGCTTTAATACTAAATTTAAGAATAAATTCCATTTTAGTAACCCTTGTCAGTTTCCGTAAGCAAGAACTGCATTGTCTCGCCAACATTTCTACTAAATTTAACAGGTACACGGTATGTTTGCATGCATTACACTTAACCGGCAAGCTTTGCACTTTTGCCTGTGATTGCAACAAGCTTAATGAAAGCTAGCATTAGAAGATTTTATACAAATTGTTGATCTTGACATGTAAGGTACAGTGTTTGTGAGTACAGTCTTCAGTATGTTCGAGTGTAGCTGTTTAAAAAGAACATGTGATTGAGTTTAGCTATTTTGCACAAAATATGCTCTTTCATATTCTTGAGTGCTGTTAGCTAATGATAGCTAGCTGGCTACATACTGTATGTCTAAAGTTACCCTAGACTCTATCAGAAATGTTGTTATGATTAGTGTGAATGCACGCATTGGCCAAAGTTAAAAAATGGTCACTGAAGTGGTTTTGGTGTCTTTTTTAATTGAACAGAAAGAGTGTAAAACAATCTGATTTAGTATTGAACAAGACATGGAAGTGTTATGTCATAAAATATAAGAGCCAATCATATGTGAATATGCAAATCTCAGGTGTTATTACACTACTTTTACCAAAGGGAAAGTGCTTTAAGTTTGGGCATGATTCCAATTTGCATATTCACAGATGTTAGAGTTTTTGCTGAAGGTTTCTGATGTGTAAACAAATGTTAATGGAACGCCCATGTCAAACAATTAAGTATCCAACATGGGGGGGGGGGGGGGGTGAGTATGGTTTTTAAGTTTAGGGTCGCATTGAAACCAATTGAGCTTTGAACAATTTTTAAATAATGAACTGTAAACATAATTTATATTTGGCATATGAAATTTGGTATCGGAGTATATGGAAAGTTTAGGTAGGTCATCACATCTGGTTATGTAGTCCAGTAATCACTAATATCAACCTTGCAAAGCATAGCTGGGGCAACAGGAACCCCTGGTTGTTTCAGCGTTCCTGTCTCCCATTAAGAATGCTGATGTTTGTCCTTTCTTTGCTTGGATGCATCTAATTCTGCTTATCTTCCAGCTTCTGCAGTATGCTTCCTCTATGTAAGCTTGCGGTATATTTGTCTTGTGCAACCATGTTGTTTGCTTGGTTGCGTTTGCATGGGCAGTTTGCTTTTACACTGTAACTGATGTGGGCAATTAGTTCTTACACGATGCACTCTGGAAACTCCAGAGCAGAAAAAGAAATGGTTCCTCATATGTATGGCTACTTAACAGATGCCGTTCACACCTTACTCCTTCTACGTGTATGAGAGTCATTTTGGCTCTGTCCCATGGTGCATGTTTTGCCCTTTATATTCACTCTGTGATCAGATCAAACCTGTCTGTGTAATTGTCTTTCTCTATGGTGCCCCATCTCTCCTTCCAACCCATGTTGCTGCCACAACTCTCCTGCACCCTGCTGGTCGATCTCAGCACCGCAGGCCGAGACTGGCTTGCTGAACCTGACATGTTCCCTGAGACTGACTGTAAAAACCCTGGCTCCTCAAAGCTATCTGCTGGAATATAAGTGTGCAGATGCAAAGCATTGTCTACATGGCTACTAAATATAAGCGAATATAAAACTGTATAGAGTATGAATTGAAACATAGATATACGCAGACCTTATCTATCAACTGAGATTCACTCTTCAAATAATTTGGATTATTTTCCAATAACAACATGACTTGAAGTGTTTAATTCCTCTTTATTAGTCCTGCTAACGATGTTATATTAATTCAAGATACTTTTTAAATCTATTTATAGTTACAGTTAATGTTGAGGATTGTCTGCACAACAAGTTAGTTCCTGTTCTCACTTAGCGTAGCATAGAACAGCCTTACTTTATCTTGTGAAGTGTTACTAAAATACTGCATAAATATTTCCTCACAGCAAAGTTTTTTTAAAACTCCATTTACATGGAGGGTCCCAGTGTATGTTGGAATTATGCATTAATATATCTGTTTTAGCAAATATAGAACTGAGAATTCAACACTGTTATGGTGTATCTTAATATTTCCCTCAGAAATCCTGTCACGTTATCTTATGTTAGCTAGACAGGAAGTAAGATTATGAACACGATATTAAAATCCTGTCAGGTTTGTTTATATTTAGTTGGCTTGTGGAAACTAGAGGTTACAGACATTTATGAGGGTAAGTAAGGGATTGCCTGTGAAATCCTACCAGGTTAGCTTGCTTTAGTCAGCTGGCTAGCATTGGCTGTGATTATTATATAACATTTTATGAATATATCTGGAAAACGATCCTCGGAAATCCTGTCAGTTTAGCTAATGGTAGCTAATTAGCCAGAGTTATCAGTAACATCTTTCAAAAGTAATAAAGGAAACTTAAAATGTCCCGAGTTCCTGTCAGATTAGCTCATCTTAGCTAGGTAGCTAGCTCAGAAATTGAAATTATGAACACGTATGAATATGACCTTAAAATCTTCTCAGAAAAATAGATATCCTATCAGGTTGGCTTAGAATAGCTGCTAACTAGCATTAGTAGTAAAGATTATAAACATTTATGAATGTATCTCAAATATTTCATCAACAATCCTGTCAGGTTAGCTAAAATCAGCTAATCATTTTTAACAGCAGTGAAGAAGACTCAAATAAATAACTTCAGAATTCCTGTCAGATTTTGAACGGTTAAAAACATGGCTTAAAAAACTTGTTAGCAAATCTGTCAGAAAATCTCATGTTCGCAAAATGACTAGCATTAGTCAGAATTATGAACGTTTATGAGTGTCTTGCTAACAAAAATCTAAGAATGTACATATGCATAAACTGTATGATTGTCTGCTTATATCTACATAAATCAGTATAAATACATAATTTAAAATAAATAAACGCCATGCTGATTATGTGAGGCAGAGAGAGTTTGACGAAGTCTTTGTTTTTAAGTCAAAGTCTTGACTGCTAACACAGCCTCAGTAATCACACATACACATACCAGGTGGGATTACCCATGGCTCCCACACACCATCCACGGGGTGCCCATCGTTGCGCCTTCCCCCCGCTGGGCTGCGCATCGCTAACCTCCACTTCTGGCAAAGTTTCCTGGACTTTTCCGTTGATGTCAGTCGTTATTCCGAAGTTATTAAGAGGCTATATTCCTCCTCCCTCCCTCCCCCCGTGTGGCAGGCTCTCTGTGGCGCTATGTGCGGGCGAGCATGACCCTCTCCGGGTACCTGCCGCCCCTCTGCGACCCCAAAGATGGCAACCTGCTCATGGACGGCGGCTACATCAACAACCTACCAGGCAAGTAGCGCCTCACACAGGGAAGACCTCGATTAGTCGGGCCACTGGAAAGAAATGGGGCGGTGTGCTGATCCAATGAGTTGTGGGTTGTAAAAGGACTGGACCCAGTTTCCCGCAAAACCTTTCTAGCCCTAACATCACCTGAACTGTTAGAGAGAGTTTTAAAATCTGATTGACTCCATGATTTCTATGATAACATTGGCGCTTTCATGGGTTCGGGAAACTCTGTCCATGTCTGGTTGTGGGTAAGTTGTGTGTGTGTGTGTGTGTGTGTGTGTGTGTGTGTTTGCCGTTTAAATAGAGGAATGAACGAATGAATAGTGCCATTTTTTTCTGTCTGAGCTTCCCAAAAATGTTCATAGAATTTTGTTGGATATTGTGTATTTTGTAATCATTGCTCAATGTAATTTTTGGAGAAAAACCCCCCAGTATTTGGCTGATTGTATGAAGTTGAAATAAAGTTTATGCTCTTTAGAGGCAACCTGAAATTTTCAAAAGTCTCTAAACATACAACATAAACAAAACACCCATGTCAAACATTCTCAGTCATTCTGTCTGGTTTATGATTGGGACAAACTCAAAAATGGGTTAATATGCTATTGTAAATAATTACATTATTATTATTATTATTATTATTATTATTATTATTATTACAAAAAGGAACATGTCCTACATCAGACAGAATTAAATGTTACACACCAGATTAACAAAACCACAGAAAACCATGTTGCATGTTGTGTGTGACATTTCAGTGTTCGATTTTCTTATGTCATACTGGGCATGAAAGACAATGAGACTGGGAAGATCAGGACTGAGAAACCACAAGTCGTCAATATCTTGAGCTTAATTTTTATGCTTCTCATAAAATAAGCGCAATACGATGCAATCAGGGGGGATTTTAATCCGATTTCAGCGTGCCGATTTGTTACCTAAATTCAGCTTTGGTAATGTTCCTCTGTGTCTTCTTTGTGCTTAACCTATTAGGCCTGATCAAAGTTTAACTAAGGCTTTAAATAGTTCTTGCCATGTCCCAGTGTTTAGTCTCTCAGGCCCAAACACACATAAGTAAGCTGCATTAATCAGAATCTCTATGCATCAATATGTGTGTCTTAAAATTGGCATGAAACGACATGGAAAGTATATGAACAGAGGTGTGTGTGCAGCTTTCTGGTGGTAGTTGCATGTTTGAATAAGAAGCACCCTTGTCACAAAATAATAACCGAAAAGTTTGCCGGCCCTCGGATATGTGTGTGTGTGTGTGTGTGTGTGTGTGTGTGATTGTAATGGCCCACAGCGGACATTGCACGTAATATCGGAGCCAAAACGGTCATCGCCATCGATGTGGGCAGCCAGGATGAAACTGACCTGTGTAACTATGGTGACAGCCTGTCTGGCTGGTGGTTGCTTTGGAAACGGATCAACCCGTGGGCAGAGAAAGTTAAGGTGAGGAGGAAGAGATGGAGTACTGTCAAGTGCAACATTCATTCATAGACCACGACTCACTCATAGCTTGATTGGATGCATATATTTGATTCATTATTTATACATTTGGATTGTTCTCAGGATGAGTGCGCCAGATGAATCAAGTGCCAGAGCAGCACTTTTTTTTTTCCTCGTAGAAGTTTGATAAAAACCAAACTGGAGAATCACTAATTGGGCAATTATACTGGTTATACTGGTCATACTGGTTACCGATCCTTAGTTGAATTAGCTCAGCTCATAGATCAAAGACGGTGTAACGTTTTATGAGACCTGAATTGTAAATTGTAAACCCATAGCCAAACTGTATCCTTGTAGCTTTTTGAGCTATTTTAAAGCTATTTTACGGGCGGCTGTGGCTCAGTCGGTAGTGCGGGTTGTCCACTAATCCGCTAATCGTAGGGTTGGTGGTTCGAATCCCGGCCCGGGTGATACCATGCCGAAGTGTCCTTGGGCAAGACACTGAACCCTAAGTTGCCCCCAATGGCAAGCTAGCACCTTGCATGGAAGCTCTGCTACCATTGGTGTGTGAGTGTGCTCTCATTTGTAAGTCGCTTTGGATAAAAGCGTCTGCTAAATGAATAAATGTAAATGTAAATGTAAAGCGATTAAAAGGAGTAATCGTCTCTTGTGTTAGGTACCTGACATGGCTGAGATCCAGTCCCGACTGGCGTACGTGTCGTGCGTCCGGCAGCTGGAGGTGGTCAAAAAGAGTGGCTACTGCGAGTACATCCGGCCGCCCATCGACCGCTTCAAGACCATGGACTTCGGCAAATTTGACGAAATCTATGTGAGAGTTTCTTTCAGGCACTGCACTGTTATACCTCACTTGATGGCCAAATCTATGTGGACACCTGACCATCACACTCCTATGTGGTTCTTCTCCAAACTGTTTCCACAAGGTTGGAAACAAACAATTGTATAGAATGTCTTTGGATGCTGTAGCACAGGGGTCTCCAATCTTATCCGGAAAGGGCCGGTGTGGGTGCAGGTTTTCATTCCAACCAAACAGGAGCCACACCTGAATCCACCTGTTTAATCAGTTGATCTTGGCTTTCAGTAGATTCAGGTGTGGCTTCTGCTTGGTTGGAATGAAAACCTGCACCCACACCGGCCCTTTCCGGATAAGATTGGAGACCCCTGCTGTAGCATTACATTCTCCCTTCACTGGAAATAAGAGGCCCAAACCTGTTCCAGCATGACGGGGTGCCTGTGCACAAAGCGAGCTCCATGGTTTGCCAAAGTTGGAGTGAAAGAATTCGAGTGACCTGCACCCAACATCAGTGTCTGACCTCACTAATGCGCTTGTGATTGAATTGGCAAATCCCCTCAGCCACACTCCAAAATCTAGTGGGAAGCCTATTATCTAGTGGGGAGCTTATTATAACAGCAAATGGGGACTAAATCTGCAACTAGATGTTCAACAAGCACGTAAACAAAGCCGAGCTGATTGAATTGTTAGCCAAGACAGAATAATTTAGGTATCGAGCCTGTTTTTCGTTCTGCAAAGTGCTTTTTTCCATGTCTATATTTCCATAATCTATATCTATATGTCTGTATAATGCACAGAAACAAGTTTATTTCACATGATGATGAACTTGACATGGTCTGGGATTGATTAGTTTACATAAAGACTATTACCGTCATAGCTCTTGTAATAATATACATCATCGTAATACACTTGCACGTTTTTCATGTGCAGGAAATCGGCTACCAACACGGGAAACTGTTGTTTACTGGCTGGGCACGTGGTGACATCATAGAGAACATGCTGAAAGATCACCGCTCGGCCGACAGCAAGAAGACCGACGTGAGTCACCATGTTTGGCAGGAACAATGAATTCTGGACCAGTGCTCTACAACACTTGATCCAAACGGGTCTAAATCCGTGATTTTCTTTAACTCCGTTTTCGCCCAGTTAATTCCCTCCCCTAATATTTGGTAAGGCTAACAGGTTCTTCCTCTGAGACACGTGAAACCACTGAACCTTTTCAAACTGCTGTTTATTCTACGTCCCAGTGCAGCTGTGCACTACAGAAAAAGCACTCCCTGTGCTCTTCATTCAACGTGTATAGCTACACAATCATTTTCTTTGTTGTATTGTAGAGCTGCACATGTCCCAGTGCAGACTTCACAGACCTGGCTGAGATCGTGTCCAGGATTGAGCCAGTGCAGAGCTACGTGGCCGCAGACGGTAAATTAATATTAAATTCAACGTTTTCAGTGCGATCAAATGTGATTCACTTGGATATAAGTAAAATGCTGTTATAACATCATATACAGTGGTGTGAAAAAGTGTTTGCCCCCTTCCTCATTTCCTGTTCCTTTGCATGTTTGTCACACTTAAGTGTTTCGGAACATCAAACCAATTTAAACAATAGTCAAGGACAACACAA
>JAFFST010048706.1:377370-379870 GCA_022414735.1 Noturus placidus
AGAAACAGCTAAAGACCCCCTCTTCCATCAACACCTAACCATCTCATAAAAAAAAAAAAAAAAAATGCACTTACACCTCTACTCTGCGCACGTTGCTTCTTCTAGTATTCAATTAATAGATCTTGTACAGTAGCACTACTTGTATTGTTCCCTGCTTGATATCACTTTGCTTGTATCTCTCATTTGTAAGTCGCTTTGGATAAAAGCGTCTGCTAAGTGAATAAATGTAAATGTAGGGAGCATTAGTCAGTTGGTCGCTGAGACGAGTTCACTAGGACTCAGATTCTCATTGTGAAAGTGTCTCCTTGCTCACCGCCATGTAAGCGGCACAGCCGGCGCTGCGGGTCTTAGCTTTGGAGTCGACGAGGCGGCCGCTGATTCCAAAATCGCAGAGCTTGATCTGACCTTTAGCGTCCAACAGGATGTTTGAGGGCTTCACGTCTCGGTGGATGACGCCATGCTTCTCCTTCAAGTACAGCAGAGCCTTCACTATCTGCAGAGTGAGGAACGGAAGAGATCCTCAGCCTATTCTTTAAATTCTTGTGGGACACATTGCAGGTCAACATGAGTTCTAATGTCACGTCTGTGGTTTTAACTGCCCACCTTATTCCCCAAACAGCTAAGAACACATTGTTGGATTAGTTCCTCCCTCCCCCTCATTGCTTCATTTAATCTACATGAACAGAGCATTGCAAATAAGAGGGGAAGGAAACACAATAGAGGCTCACCGCCACAGTCATCTTCCCCAGAATGCACTCTGGTATGGGCCCCTGGATCCGCTTTTTTAGCTTCTCCGCACATGTCCCCATCAGCTCCATGGCAATGAACACGTCAGTCTGTGAGCACAACGCCGCACAATTTGGATTTTAAAAACTCAATATCCAATGTTTTTTCAAGAAAAGCAAAAATGCACCAATACTCATCGACCACATTATTAGGAACACCTGCACACATTTATCTTCCTGATTATTTGATGTACTGCACTGCTGCCACCTGATTAGCTGGCTGCATAATTGCATGAACGATTACAAAATAAAATATCCAGTGAGTATAGGTGTGTATGACTCACGTTGGTGACTATCGCTCCATAGCACTGGATGATATACGGGCAGTCGTGGCTCTTTAAAACCACATCCAGATCCATAAGAATCCTCTTATTCTCATCCTTATTACCCGTCCGCCGCATTTGCTGTAGACACACACACACACACACACACACACACAAAGCAGTTG
The DNA here is from genome assembly GCA_022414735.1 of Noturus placidus. Taxonomy (NCBI): domain Eukaryota; kingdom Metazoa; phylum Chordata; class Actinopteri; order Siluriformes; family Ictaluridae; genus Noturus; species Noturus placidus. The sequence continues at coordinate 378,604 of JAFFST010048706.1, forward strand.
CGCAAAAGTAAAAACCATGGCATGCTAAAACAGTTGAATAAATAACACACCCTCCGTTGTGCTCGTTCACACACACACACACACACACACACACACTTCTGCTAACATGCAAGGTTGTTAAGAGTAAACAGTAATTACTTACTGGCTTAGTAATAGTAGGCATTCAGATTGGCAATTAAAGAGTCATTAAGATAGAAAAACCCAAGCGCACATGTACACACATTTCTTTATTTTCCCGCCACGAACTTACACACAAACTACAACCAAAATCCTATATATGCTTTATTGTAAAAACACGCAAAGGGACAACATTAAAGGAACACCGTGCTGCATTACGAGTCCTCAAATAAACATCAATTCTGTCAGAGTTGAAGTGAAACATTTTTGTTGTACACTTTCAAAAAGTAAGTAAGTACGTACGTAAGTAAGTAAGTAAAAACTCGAGACGTGTCCTTTTTCAGAAGGAAGAATGTGTCTTTACGAGAGTCATCTTTCTGCACGGATACTTGGGAAGTGCGAGTAAACGAAACCACTATGTTCTCTGTTAGTCTGCATGATTGTGTGTGTGTGTGTGTGTGTGTGTGTGTGTGTGTGTGTGTGGCACGCGCGTGTGCGCACTCACCTTGACAGCGATGACATGGCCGGTTTTCTTAAAGCGCACTTTGAACACCTGTCCACAGGTCCCACTTCCGATCTCGCCCTCGTTGATCAGATCCGTCACCTCCGCAGGGTAACGCTGCAACACACACATACACAGCAAATGAGAATCATGTTCCAAGAAATAACAGTTATAAAAGTAGTCTACAGAGTTAAACATTTTATTTTTTTTCCCAGATTTTGATATTTCCACATACCTTGGCCAATTAATTAGGTACGGTATATGTCACTCTGCCCATATAAAATTACTGCCTGTCGCCTGTATGTCGCTCTGCAGCGAGTGGAAATGACGGCATTATAAATTGTAGACATTAAGAGCACTACCATGTTGAGGTGGACCGACAGTGGATTTTAACGAGACGGATAACCAAGTTGGACGATGACCGATTAATCGACCGGTAGTTTTTAAAATTGATAGAATGAGTGAAAAACATGACACTCAAAGTTAAATATTGCTGAACTTTATTACAAAAATAAACAGTACGGACTGTACCATGAAAATGTACTGTACTTGTTTTGGTTTGGGTTTTTTTAAAGAAAAAATTTAAATAAACAAACATTAATATACAGTGTCCTCCACTATATATTGGCACCCTTGGTAAGTATGAGC
>JAFFST010048706.1:384870-388506 GCA_022414735.1 Noturus placidus
CCTCACCTCAGCTTCATATTTCAACTTGTTACATCGCTATTAGTCCAAAATTGCCACGATTTTTTTTGGAACGTGCTGCATGTATCAATTTCAAAATATATGTTTATCTTCAAAAAACTATGCAGTTGATTAGATAAAACATCAAATAACTTGTCATAAGTTTTTTTTTTTTTTTTTTTTAATACAAGTCAAAGTACATTTACAAATCACTCCTCTTTGTTTGTATCTGCATATTCCAAACTGTCCCAACTCTTTCAGAATTGGGGTTGTAGACTAAATCTTATCCTCCACTCAGATAAAAACTCTTATAAACACGCGTGCACACACACAAGCAAACCATGAAGCTTCTACAAACCTGCCTGCCATGTGGATCAATATTTATGCACCAAAGTAAGAACACACTTAAAAAAATTTATTTTATAATAAAACGACTTACACTGAGCAATCAGTTTATCAGATAAACCGTATAAGTGCTATGACATAAGCGTACTGCACATGTATATAATAACAAACTGAAGCCATCCACCATTTATTAGTCCTTCTTTTTCTCCTTCGATTACTGAAAAGGAACCACCACTGAACCACCAGCAACCAAATTTGACTTAAGTGGTGGACTCTTCAGCACAGAAGTGCCAGGGAAATGTGGTCAGAGAATGACAATGGCACGGTATTACTAATGTGAATCCATACCGATCTACACTGATCAACTACCAGTGTCTGTCTCACCTAGACACCAAATATTGCAATGCGTTACGCCACGGCGAACACGCAGCCGCAATACTCAGCCTGCAGCGCCGCCTACAAACATGGCGGACAAGGACTACACTTCCCGGCCATGCCCGCGCTCAAGTTCGCCGGAAAATTGAGTACGAACACCTGAGCGGCATCATAAGTTATAAAAGGCCTCGTTAACCTTGATGCCTTGCAAAGTAACCGCTCGGCGTGTAGAGTTTGGTGCGGCGGAGACGGTCCAGCCGTATTGTTAGCTCTATGAGCTCATCGAGGGTCATCTGCTCGCCCCGACAGGATAACTCTCGCACCAAAACCGGAAAGCGGTCGAGTGCTGGTTCGTTCCAACCGCTCCGTACAGCGATGGTGTGGAATTCTAGGGTGCAATCCACCGCATCACATGAGCCCTGTTTGATATGCAGGAGCTCCTGGCCGGTGTCCCATCCGTCGGGGGAATGATCAAAGGCTCGCTGGAAACGGGAGAGGAGGTCACTTAGCGAGGGTCTGACACCGCCCCCTCGCTCCCACTCTGCCGTAGCCCATGCCAGAGAGCGTCCAGTGAGCAACTCCATGAAATGAGTCAGTTTACGGGCCTCCGGCATGTCCGTGTGACTCTCATATAATAAGGAACACTGTAGTAGGAAACCCTTGCATCGTTCTGGCTCCCCAGCGTATCTCTGGTGTAGGCAGTGGTGGGTGATGTGCTGCCGGCATGACTGGAATGTGCGCAGCCGGTGTGGGCTGGGCCAAAGCCGGGGCGGCCTGAAGTGGATGCCTGGCGGTAGCAGAAGGCATCGCGGTCAGAAAAGCGGTAACGCACAGGTGTTCGTATTCAATATTCAGGCGAACTTGAGCATGGCCTTGAAGTGTAGTCCTTGTCCGCCATTGTTTGTAGGCGGCACTGCAGGCTGAGTATTGCGGCCGCGTGTTCGCTGTGGCGTAACACCATGTACGATGTCCAAAGAATGTAAATACAATGTAGGTGTAGCCGAGAAAATTAGTGTACACCCCTCAACAATGGAGTATACTGCAACTCAGATCCACAAATCAGTAAAAACACACCGCATGCACAAACTAAAAAAAAACCATGTAAAATACATGATACCTTAAAGATACACCTACACCCAGTATGTTCCTTAGTCCAACACACATCTTTATTAAAACCAAACCCTACTCTAGTCTTTTTCAAACCAAATCAGACATCAGGAGGCGCATTAACATCTAGCTGCTCTTCATACAAACCAACCAATGTGTGTGTTATAGGAATACACCAATTTGAGACAGAGTGTTTGTATACTGGCTTTAAATGGTAACCGGCAATTCCAGTCAGAATAAGTTTGTTTATTTTATGCATTGAACGAGTGTAATGTAGACAGACATGATGCCTGTTCACACTTGCATTACTACGTAACATAACAAGAGAAGCACCAGATACTGTGAGCAGGTTAAGATTAAGTACTGTACATGGAGTTGGACACAACTGTTAGGATCTTGAGATCAACAACATCTTGCTGATTTGCCATAGTTTCTGGTACCAGTTCAGTCAATCAGTCCTATGACGCATGATGGGATCAATAATCTTTTCAGGGAACTTGACCGTTACAACCATTATTGGCGCAACCGAAAGTATTTCCTCGGCTCTGCATCCAGGTCAGGTCACAGCACCGTTTCAACAATCGCCCCCACCTGTTTATCACTTTGGTTCACTGTCAAATGGCCTCTTCTTGTGAAAGTCGGCAGTTCTTGACCGCAACGGGTGACAAAATCAACCAGACATGGCTCCCGACTGGCTCGACAGAATAACATTAGAGGATTGTTGGGAGTACGCAAATTTGAATACAGACAATGCCAAAGGCATCAAGAGAACAAAACTGATGTGCTCTTAGGGTAGGAAGGATTGCACTATTCGCACTCCCCTGCCAATCAAAGGGACATTAGCCAAACGCAGCCATTAGTGAGGTCATGTATGTGGAAGAGGGTAGACAGCTCTTTCTGTTTGAGTGAGGTATGCTGCCCCTATGACGTAGCATGGAGGTTGGTTTCATGTTTTTTGAAGGAAGATAGTTTTGGAAAGAGAATTTTTTTTTTTTTTTTTGGGGGGGTGTCACCTGCCAGACACTTGGAACACAGTTTGTGAGATAAACATATTCCTAATGTTGACAGTTTCTACACCTCATCTTGCCACAACCCCATCAACACTTTGAGCAAACCCACTTTAAACCATACACAGGAATCAACTGGTGAAATTCAGATGATCCATTTTGGTTAAGTGAAGTTGTCAATAAAATACCTCTCTGGCCTTGTCAAGAACTTTACGAAAGACTCGGACTCAGTTTCAGCTCATCATGAGAATACATTCATAAATACAATCAAAGTGTAAATGCACTCAATACAGTCACATTTTATATAAAACAAGTGATCAAACGTTAAGAGAAAATTAGCATGTTATAGATGATACTGAAATCAGTTTTCAGTGTAAATGCTGGTGGTTAGATGCCGATGAGGATCCAAAACAATACAACATATATGGCACGATTAAGTGTAAAATCCACTTTTAACATCTTAGGTGCGTTTACACAATTGTTATGTCTATAATCCATATCCAGGTTATAATCCTGACACGTATACAACTGCAAAGTGTGAACAGGGTTTACAAAACCTGGTACAAGGATCAGGTCCGATGATCTCTGCGATGCAAGAGATTTAGTGTGTAGATGAAGTGACTGTCTGACAAGGTGTGAAATATGTAACTGAATATGTTTTGGGTTGACACAGGTTTGATTGCGAAATAGCGACCAGTGTGAACATGCCACCTCCATAATTGGCATCCATGCGTGTGTGTGTGTATATATATATATATATATATATATATATATATATATATATATATATATATTAGTTTTTCAC
>JAFFST010048706.1:410314-420623 GCA_022414735.1 Noturus placidus
ATATATATATATATATATATATATATATATATATATATATATATATATATATATATATATATATCCAAAAGTATTGGAACAGCAAGGCCAGTTCTATTTTTTTCCCGCTATACATCGAATACATTTGTGTTTAGATCAAAAGATGAGACGATAGATCAGAATTTCAGCTTTTATTTTCTTCCTTTTTTTTCATTAATCAGGAGGAACTTTATCATGCAGCAAGAAAACGATCCAAAGCACACTGCCAACTCAACAAAGGACTTCATCGGGGGTGGGGGGTGGGGATAATGGAAGGTTTTAAACTGACCAAGTCAATCACCAGACCTTAACTGAACTGAGCAGCATTTCACCTCCTGAAGAGGAGACTGAAGGGAGAAACGACATTTCTGAAAGAGGCCACGGTAAACATGTGGAAAAGCTTCACAAAAGAAGAAACCAATGATTGATGCAGTTATTGCAAGCAAGTGATGAGCAACCAAATGTTATTTACTTTCATTTATTTCAGAACTTAACATTTGCTCGACTAAAAATTGGGTGGTCTGATACAAAAGGTTCTATGTTTTCTGTTGTTTCACACTTCTGGATATAAATACCAGAAAGTCCATCCATTCCATCATCCATCCTCTACCGCTTACTCCTTTATCGGGGTCATGGCAAACCTGGAGCCTATCCCAGGGAGCATCGGGCACAAGGTGGGGTACACCCTGGACAGGGTGCTAGTCCATCACAGGGCACAATCACATACACACTCACACACCCATTCATACACTACGGACACTTTAGACATGACAATCAGCCTACCATGCATGTCCTTGGACTGGGGGAGGAACGACGCACGGGGAGAACATGCAAACTCCACACACACATGGCCCTGGCGGGACTCGAACCCCGGACCCTGGAGGACGTGCTAACCACTAAGCCACCGTGCGCCTAAATACCAGGAAGTAAAAAGCTGAAATCCTAAACTCTCGTCTCATATCCGTCTCAAGACCAAATGTCTTTGGTGTACAGTACAGATGAATTGGCCAATAGATTTGGAGCGGACTGTATATATATTTTACTGAAAATTTTGGAAAGAAAGAGCATTGTAGCTACAGTTAATTTTTTTAAACATAACTGTACAATCGGACACTTAAACTCAATTTAAAATTTTGGGTTCGTACGGGTTTTTTTTTTTTTTTTACTAAAATCTCAAATTTAATTATATAATCCAAAATACTAATATGTAAAACTAAGCCTTACTTACCACCAATAAATAAAAAGAATCACGGTTTATTTGACAAAATATTTTATATAACTTTTATTATTAGACCCTGTCAGGATATTGTGTAGATATTGGAAAACGCACAAACACACACAAACTCACAGGAGAGCTCATCTGTTTTTGGTGTACTCTTGCCGCTGACGCTGCCACTTCGGCTGTAAAGGCCTTTCCCACTACGCATGAAGGAGCGAGCCTCGCCGGGACTGTAGCACGGCAACACCACCGGGCTGCCACGGCTACGACCCGGAACCACCTCCAACAAGCCCTCACAGCCTAGTAACATCACCTGCAGCATGCCTGACACACACACACACACACACACAAAGGATTAACTGTAAGAACACGACTTAGTGCACCTATAAGAACTGTCCGAACAAATAAATACTATTTGTGTTGTCATAATATTTATACAAATCTTAAAGATCTTAAAAGTTACCGGTGAGAGGAGAGGGTTTGGACAGTGTGCTGTACTGGTTGTGTAGGTAGGGGGTGCCGTGACGTGAACTGAAAGTGGGAGAGGAGGCCAGGACGAGCTCCTCTTTGATCAGACAGGCTTTCGGATGATCCTCAGGCAGATCAGCCAGCCGCTGGTCTAAAGACAGCTTCAGCAGATCCAGCCTCTGAGAGGACTCGCTCAGACGACACTGAGCCTAGAGAGAGAGTGAGAGAGAGAGAGAAAGTGAGAGAGAGAGAGAGAGAGAGAGAGAGAGAGAGTGAGTGAGAGAGAATGAGAGAGAGAGAGTGAGAGAGAGAGTGAGAGTGAGAAAGAGAGTGAGAGAGAGTGTGAGAGAGAGCGAGAGAAAAAGTGAGAGAGAGTGAGAGAGAGAGTGAGAGAGAGTGAGAGAGCGAGAGAGAAAGTGAGAGAGAGAGTGAGAGAGTGAGAGAAAGAGAGTGAGTGAGAGAGAGTGAGAGAGAGAGAAAGAGAGAGAGTGAGAGAGAGAGTGTGAGAGAGTGAGAGAGAGAGAGAGAGAGAGAGAGTGAGAGAGTGAGAGAGAGAGAGAGACAGTGAGAGAGAGAGTGACAGAGTGAGAGAGAGAGAAAGAGAGAGAGGTGCACCTCAACATGAGAGGCTGAACAAGACATTTATTACTATTTTTAAACTGTGAAGTGAATTGTGTGTTCTGAATTCAAGTGCATTGAAATGATAGATAATAAGAAACCAATAAGGAACGTTTGATGTCAGAGTCATAGAAAAGAGGAGAAAGCAAAAAAGAGAGCTAAAGGGTGGATGAAAAGAATCAGAGGAGTCCAGGAGAAAAACACATAAACCCGTGTATGGATTCATTTAGTAAATATTGTTAAATGACAATAAAAATTTAGTTAATTCATTTGTATAGATTTGATTTAGTGCATGGACTAATGTGTTAAAACAGATATACTCTCATCTTTGTGTGTGTGTGTGTGTGTGTGTGTGTGTGTGTGTGTGTGTGTGTGTGTACCTCGCACATGGCTTTTTTGTCATGCACTTTGTTGGCTCCCAACAGTCTCAGAACGTTTTTGGCTCCCTCTGCAACAGCGTGCTCCACCCGGTAGTGGTGCCTCAGTTCCTCGATCCTCAGCTCTATCCCACATGGGTCGGGCTTTCCTGAGAGACAGTTGAAGCTTTCAGCCACTTTTCACAAACGAGGACACTTCTAGTGCATGCTTTTAGATCGCATTTTTCACTCACACACACACGTTAACACAGGAATTTCACAGCGGTCGACTGAAACAATACACTTCGTAACAATTCTTAAGGAAACGTTTCAGGAGGGCTCAGAAAGGGCGAACAGGGTGGACAGGCATCTTGATCTACTTTTCCAGTAGGTTGATTTGAGACATTAGCACAGTGAAGCAACAACATGAGGAAAAGCCAACGAAAAAGAACAATAAGGAAGCTGGAGTGAGTCAGAGGTGAAGAAGCTGAAAGAAATTTGCTCCAAGGACAATATTCTTTGCCATGGTAATGCCAATCCAATACAAGAGTGAATAACTCAAAGCTGATGAAAATTCGCAAATAATGTCCTGTCTTTAGTGTGCAGATATTTAATGCACATAAATCATATTTCATAATCCATCCATCCACCCTCTACTACTTACTCCTTTATCAGGGTCTCGGGGAACCTGGAGCCTATCCCAGGAAGCATCGGGGACAAGGCGGGGTACACCCTGGACAGGGTGCCAGTCCATCGCAGGGCACAATCACATACACACTCACACACACATTCATACACTACGGACACGCCAATCAGCCTAACATGCATGTCTTTGGACTGGGGGAGGAACCCGGAGTAACAGGAGGCAACCCCCGACGCACGGGGAGAACATGCAAACTCCACACACACATGGCCCCGGCGGGACTCGAGCCCCGGACCTTGGAGGTGTGACCGTGTGCCCCCATATTTCATAATAAAGAAGTCAAATATATGTATCTAAGAATTTGAGATAAATGAATTAGGAATAATAAAAGAAGATTAAAAATGAAGCACTACTATGTATACCACAGTGCGGTTCTACGTTCGGATTGGTCAGAAGTTGTTGATTAATTTCTATAACAGCAGCTCTGACAGTAACGTGAGCTGTAAGTCACAATTTTATATAAATGCACTCATACGATAGTTATCGTTTCTGTAGCCAATAACAGATACTGTTAACCACTGACCGTATCATGGACGTGCTACATAATCTAAGAGTAATACATGTGTGATTTAAAAAAGCTTGCTATTTAAGAAAATGTACGGTTACTGATATTTTGAGAAGATTTGAAACAGTCTCCTGTCAGCACTTTCTAACGTTTAGACGTAAAGCTGGAAAGACTTTGTGTTTTATAGTTTCTAGGTAACAAGCTGTATTTCTTTTGTTTTGTTCCCTAAAAAAAAGACCCTGGTGACGGAACGGCTATTTGTATCTTCTATAATGTAAGTGACAACTTGTTTGGTGGACGTTCCACAGCATTAAATCTAACTGTAATTGGATAAAAAGTATCATTCTCATTTTTAAACCTTTTTTGCATAAATTATTTATTCACATGTAGATTATTTTATATTCTCTTTTTTATTTTTTTTACTTAAATTTGCATAATATGCACATTTCGAGTCTGTCTAAATATTAGTTACATTTAAAAGTAAATGGATTGTCCATGAGTAAACCCGGCTAAAGCAGTATGCCTGAAATAACAAAAAAACAAACCATAATCTTATAAATCTTCCGATGTCCAAATTGACACAAGAACCCCAACACCCCGCCCCCCCCTCCCCACTACCCAATAAAAATACCCTAGTTTTTATTTCTTTATTTATTTAATGTAGAAGGTTAGTGAGGATTGAGAACAACAAATAGTCCGACTTACAGAGGTTCATGTTTGGGGATGATTTGCATCTTATTTTACTACAGTATAAAGAATGATCCATAAGTATGGACACTATGCATGAAAGGGTTAACAAATTTAAAAAAAAACATTGTTGTGGTATAAGAGTAGAAAAACACAGCGAGAAGTGCTGTTATAGGATAAAAAAAAAATCAACTTCAGGGTGCTGGCGTTCAGGCCGCATCACAACACCCCATCACTGATTATTTTCCTATTACATGTTTTATTCCCGCCATACAGTGTATTCTCAGCACATGCTGTAGTGGAAATCGGAAACAGCTTTGTTTCCTCTTTGTCATTTCGAAGTTGTGTTTGAACAAACCAAAATTATATCTTGTATTCAAAATGTCCTTTCATTGTAACACTTCACTGGACAAATAGCAACAAAAATAAAAGCACAGGAATAAGTTCTGCCTGTTGAATAACTCATGAATATCAGTTAGCATTTTTGATTTGTTGCAATGTTCTGGTATGTAAACACAGATACTCGCTACAGGTACTACGAATTGTGTGAGTGAGAGTTTGGAATATCTCGGAATATCCCTCTTGCTCAGGAGCAATTGGGGGTGGGGGACCAGGATTTTGTGGTGTGTGTGTGTGAGAGAGACAGAGAGAGAGAGAGAGAGAGAGAGAGAGAGAGAGAAATAGAGTGTGTGAGGAATACACAGGGAGTGGAGGGGGTGTATGCTGGACGAGAAGAGATGCTTTTATATCCTAATAAGGTATCAATGTGTGTGTGTGTGTGTGTGTGTGTGTGTATTGCAGAGATGTAACAGTATGTGTGTAAATGCTGATCATTCAGCGTTTGTGTAGACTCTAGGCAGCAGTACAGTGTTTCCTCTGTGCTCTGGCAGGTGAGAGATGTAATGTAGTAGAGTGCAGTTAATAGCATTACACGCACAGCCGTTTAATACTTTCTATTGTCTCTGAGCTGGACATCCAATTCCCGCTGATCGTACGTGCGCACGGGTGTGTATACTAGGAGTGATTTTTTTTATTGTTTGACTTCTATTAGAATGTTTATATTTCTATATGTAAATGCAAGAAAATATATCCTAGTGTTTAAGATTAAGATTTTTGGCTAAATTATAATTTATAATCGCAATTTATTAATAAAACACTTGGAGTGTATTGTTATATAAAAAATAATTAACAATTGTGTGTTATGACCTAATGACACTGGAGACCCTTCCATAAATGTGAAAAAAAAAAAAAAAAATCAAAAAAAATAAAACTTCACCGTATCAATGATTAGACGTTTTTCTTTTTAATCAGATTATTATTAGGTTTAGATTACAAAATACAAGTTCCTGTAAATTAGCTGGTACTGTAGAAACGATAACGATGTATAGAAAGAACGCATTGGAACGAGTGTAGTCATACAGACCTGCGATTCGCCTCACAGCTGTCAAAACTGCTGTTGTAGAAAATTACTCAACACCTTCTAGCCAATCGGAATCAAGAATGAAACAGCTCGGTGGTATAAATATATTTTGAAAACATTAACAAGAAACTTAAAGCTAAAGTTGACATTTTAACACTCTAAATGAATCTTAATTCTTTTGCCTAATAGAAGGGCACTTGAGGTATGGGGGCGGAGTTTCACAGAAATCCAATAAATATATTTAAAAACCATTATAGTTTATGATTCACGTCTAGTGGTTTATATAATACAAACACAAGATAAAAGGGCTGATGAAATTCATTCTGACTGTGTGTGAAATTATAATCTCGTTAAATATTCAAATACATTTGAATACCAAGCTTTTACAGTCAATTTGTAAGTAACCCTACTCATAATACTTGTAATGCGATTGTGAACAAAAAAGAAAACCCTGTGGGATTAACTGTGGGATTAACAAGAATCTGTTTCTAGGTGGTCAACGTTTAAACTGTACCATCTAGTGTGTCATCTAGGGTGGCTGTGGCTCAGTCGGTAGAGCGGGTTGTCCACTAATCCACTAACCGTGGGGTTGGCGGTTCGAATCCCGGCCCGGGTGATCCCATGCCGAAGTGTCCTTGGGCAAGACACTGAACCCTAAATTGCCCCCAATGGCAAGCTAGCACCTTGCATGCAGCTCTGCTCCCATTGGTGTGTGAATGTGCTCTCATTTGTAAGTCGCTTTGGATAAAAGCGTCTGCTAAATGAATAAATGTAAATGTAAATGTGTCTTCCTCCAATAATCAACAAACTCACACACACACACACACACACCCCGACGGACATATATACAGCAATTCAGCTGCTTATTGACCTGTTTTTGCCTGGTCAGTGTGCTCACACAGCAGTAACACAATGTCATGCAGAGACACATAAGCGTATCACGTAGGTCCCATCAGAGTATGCGCACACGCACGCACACACACACACACACACACACACACACACACACACACACCTTGTATGTCCTCATTGTGTTCGTAGGCCTGCGCTGCTTTGCGGATCTGCATGCGAATGATGTCGATCTTGGTTTTGCTGTCCTGGAGCATCTGCTGGGCGGTCTGCAACATCTTCTTATCCTGAGTCACACATACACACACACACACACACACACAGTCCATCTTATATTTAATGGTTATAAATAAGAAAAAGATCATATAAAGATCTGCTTAATTGTCATCACCAATTTGCGATTGAACCTGTGGGAAAACTGATTATGCCCTATTTGGTGGTAGAGCTGTCACCTTTCGTCAAAAGCACAGTGCTAATGCTAATCTTAGCGTAGCATATAGTACTGTGTGAAAGCTTTCGGCACATGCAAAAAAATGCTGTAGAGAAAAGATGCCTTTGAAACTTGTTAAATGAATCGTTTCTCCATTTTAAAAAAATACTATAAAGAGTAGTAAACTGTAATAAATGAAAGAAAGGTGATATTTGGTGTGATGACCCTTTGCTTTAAAAAATGTTGTTTTTTTTTTGTCCCAGGTAGAATTAGTGCAGTTTTAAAAGGAAATGAGATGTAAAATTTATTGAGCATCTTGCAGAACGAGCCACGGTTCATCTGTAGACTTTGACTGTCGCACTCGCTTCTTATTTTTGCAGCAAAACCCAGCGGCCTTCATTGTGTTTTGTTTTGTTTTTTTTGTCTGAAAAGTGTCTCTTACCACTTAATCTGCTGCTTTCTTTACTGACATACAAACATTTTTCTGTTACATTTCATTTTGTGCTGGAAAACTGATGTTTGGAAATCGAAAATGTTGAAAATGTTCGAAGATGCTTATACAGTGTGTTAATTCTGTCTGACATTTTGCCAAAAATGCAGCAAAATGCAATAATACTGTGCAACAATAGACACACTGCCAGATACTCAGATCATTTGTGTTTGTTTAGGAACGGCAGTTTCTCTTTGTTTAGAAATGGCAGAAACAGCAATCTGAAGAATGAAGAAAAGGCCAATATACAAAATTAGACCATGAAGGCCACTAATCATTTGTGCTCATTTACTGTATACACCAATACTTTAGATGAACAGAAGTTTTCTTTGGGGTTCAGGACATTCTTTATTCCATCCTAAACCGCAATGAAAAATTGGAGTGCAGATAGAAAGAGAATGATAATGTGTGCATGAGTGTGTGTTACCTTGATAGTTCCGTTGGCGTAAATAGGGATCATATTCTCAGCACCCTGCTTGACTTTGAGCTCTATGTTGAGCTGCCTCTCCAGCGCGGCAATGCGCTCCTGATGGGCCGATGCCCGGCTCTCTGTGCCGGGAGAACGAGGCACATCATCTGGGCAAGGGAGCAGAGGTCAAAGTTATGACTTTCCATCTAACTGTCAGAATGTGCTGTAATGTGAGGTTTAAAGCCTAAGATTTGAGTGGGAGTAAATATAAGCAAGTGCTGCTCAGTGTCTACTCAGTTTTGAGTCACTAATTGGGTCTCTGTGTGCATTTGTACAAGTTAAATATTCATGCATGACGGATGTGTATCCAGCTGTGAGCACAATCAAGTGACTACTGCGGTACACAAAAAAAGGAAACATTTAGCATCAAAGCAACTAGATTTAACCAGTTTCCCCACAGAAAATCTCTACAGATGGTTCTAATCACTGACCCGAAACCCACTGTGGCATGTAGAGCCAATTCTGACATTAATTAAACGTGCAAGATCAACAGTTTTCTTTCTATCATTACAATACAATGTTCTGTGCTTTAACCGGTAGACTCACCACGAGCCTCATCCGTTCCCTTGACAACAATATGGGCGTCAAGCTCCTGGAGCTGTGCATGGAGCGAGTGGAGACGCCGGTTGGAGGAGCGCAGCTGGTTGTCCACCTGCTGGGCATTGCGTTTGTCAGTGGTTGCACGTCGCAGGTTCTCTGCTCCTTCCTTGATCTTCAGCTCCTTGCGGATCTCCCGGCGGATCTTCTCACGTTCCTCGTCCAGCCGCTGCTGCACGCTTGAATCTGAAAAGTCAGAGCCGTGGTCCAGACCCAGCTGTTCCAGCACGGACAACCCGCCCGGATCACTCTGGAGGCAAAAGTGGGAAAGGTTAAAAAGATAAACAATGGCACTAAAAAGAAACTGTGCGATTTGTGGACACTACACCTGAATCTGAGGGGTGGACACAGTCACACTGCCTAATATACACTATATGGCCCGAAGTATGTGGACACCTGACCTTCATGACCTATATGTGGTTCTTCCCCAAATTGTTGCCACAAAGTTGGAAGCACAGAATTTTTTTTGTAAACATGTTCCAGCATGGCAATGCCCCTGTGCACAAAGCGAGATCCATGAAGACATTTCTTACCAAGGTAAGAACTTGAACTCCCCACTGAACTCCTTTGGGAAAAATTGGAATGCTGATTACACCCCAGGACTCCTCGCAATGTATCAGTACCTGACCTCACTAATGTTCTTGTGGCCGAATGGGCAAATCACAAAGTCCATGTTCAAAACTCTAGTGGAAAGCCTTCCCAGAAGAGTTGGGGTTACTATAAGAGCAAAGGGCAGGACAAACTCTGGAATGGGATGTTCAAAAAGCACTTATGGTGTGATTGGTCAGGTCTCTACATAATAATTTTTGGCATATAGTGTATTTCTTCATACTTATTTTTGCTAAGGTTTTGGCTAATTCTGCAGTCAAACTACTGTTGCTGAAACAACAACAGAAAACTGTTGCGAACAATGAGTGCCCATTGGTACATTTCATCATGAGTTCAATGTCCCTGACCTTCTGCCATCATGCCATAGCAATAAAACAAAATGGATGTCAATTGTTTTTCTGTTTGTTTTGGCTTTTTTTTTTTTTTTGTAAAACATGGTTTTAGGAAACAAAGAACAGCCTGCTCATCCATAAATATGCTTCCATTAGCTGAGCAGATTAGCTAACAATGTAAGCACTAGGAAATGTTACCTGACAAACCATGACCTACTATTAAAAAAACAACTATTTGTTATGCACCATACCATTTGCCATAGGTGAAATATTTTTCTTGCAGTCACGTGTTACAGGTGCAAGGCATGATGCCATCACCATGGCAACATTTACATGGCTACCTGCTGCAATCTGTTGCATACCATTTATATCGATTTAACTTAATTATGTAATCTGAGGCAAATTTTTCCCCCAAACAAAATGCCAACAAATCACTATTTCTTGCTGTAGGTAGCAAAGAAGCTGCTACTGGCGATGCAATACTCTCACAAAAGTGAAAATATACCAACATATTGGACATCATATATATATATATATAT
>JAFFST010048706.1:420643-435674 GCA_022414735.1 Noturus placidus
CTGTACACTTTATTTTCCTAATAATTTAATAGAAAGGTTACAGTTTTCAGCAAAATGCTTCACATAGACTCAAGATTTTGTTTATACCCGATTTGTGTTTTAATGCTGCTTCAAAGGCCGCTTCAAAGTCTTATGAGGCCGACACAGATCAAATTCTCTCATAAAAGAGTAACTTTAAAAAGCACAGAAATACAGAAGTGGTTGTGTCTGAGGTTATGCCCCAAGACCAAACAACCAGCGACATGAATAAAACAACGAGCTGCAAAAAGGGAAATAAACTGCTAGAGCTTAGAATAGTAAATGTAACTAGATCAAAGACATAAACTAAGCAGCCAGCTAGCAAGACTCTACAGAGAACATCATTCAAAAAGCACCGAGGGTTTTCCAGGAACTGGTGGCGCTTAAATCCCTTTGAAAAATCGGATCGCTGTAGTTCTTGTAAGCCAGGAAGTTGTATCAGTGCTTCAGTAACCACCAAAGTCAAGTCGGTTAGTCCTACTCACTCTTGCCGTTTAAGAAAAAATTAATTCAGAACTACAGCGAAGGCACTCCACCTGTGTTTCCAGGTATTCCCAGCGATCCCAATGGTCCCATTCGCCCGACCAGCACATGCTGTTTACTCCAGCTCTACTATCCAACCTCTAACTGAGACATAGAGCCAGACGGAGAGAAACAGAGAGACAGAAAGGAAGGGAAAGCCATGGTTGGGGTCGCCCTCCCTGAGCAGGATATCCGGCTGAGCCTGAGTACGGTCACTTCCTGTTTCCTGTGAAGTTGTGCCTGGCCAACACCAGCGCCTGGATTTCAATTTCTCTGTTTTCCATACAAATCTGCAATATTGTCTATAGCAAAAGTGAGATATCTAGAGATATGTGAGATATGTCATTTTGCTTTCTTTGCATTCTATATACTAGCGTGCATTTGTGTGAGTACGGCTCCGTCTGTATATGCTGACAAAAACTGAGCCGAGTGCAAAGAGAGCAAAAGAGCAACACCACACTAGCTAGAGATAGAGAGCGAACAGTGACATCACTAGCTTCTATTACAGGATGTGAATAGAGCAAAGCAGTGGCCCTTCCTGCACTACATCCAGTTCAGATTCCTTGAATGCAGCTCCAGTTAAACAAACACAACGTCAAGAGATGTTTAAAGGAATACACCAGCATTTTCATCCTAATCTCTCACCACATCTGTAGTGAATGTGTGACTATCATAGACCAAATGTTCGATCAAAATGTTCCAAATGTACTGACAAAAAAAAAAAAAACAGAAAACTCAATGCCTCAAAACTTTCTTATAATAAAAGCTGTTGGAGCAGTCAGTATTCTTCAGTCAAAGGTATTGTTAAGGTATAATCAGCGATTTATAGGTAAACTGTTCTGTAGCTTCAATGACTATGCTTACATGCACAGCAATAATCTGATTACTGACCTTATTCTGAATAAGACAATATCCTGATTAAGGTGTTTACATGAGTTGCTTTTAGAATATTCCTTTCATGTTCCAAGTGTTACATGTTATGGAACATAGAACGATTAACTGCACACGTCAGTACATCCCCACGCCACGCCACCTGACGTTCCCTCCAGAATTTCACATATCAACATTCAGTTAGTCTTCGTTATGGGACCATATACAGTTTTCTGTGTATGTGCAAATAGACGACTGCTTGAAGCCGTGGGCTGCGTCCCAAACCGCATACTTACCTGCTATATAGTAGCTGAGATACATGTATTTCACTTCCTACTATATAGTAGGTTAAGCACTGCCGTTTGTGATCGTGTCCTGTCGCAAAATGCGGTGAAAACTCCCACACGACGTTAATAGTGTGATTAAGGTGTGTACATGTCTGTAATACACGTCGATAATGCGACTAAAACAGGAGTACTCTACACATCTTAATTCCATTTGTGTTTACTTCCGAATATGACTTTAGTCAGATGAAGGTAATCAGTAATTGTCGTTTATATGCTAGTGTCTTAATCAGAGTATTGTCTTAATCGGGTGAATATTGGATTATTGTTGTCCATGTAAATTTACTGA
Organism: Noturus placidus; assembly: GCA_022414735.1. Classification (NCBI taxonomy): domain Eukaryota; kingdom Metazoa; phylum Chordata; class Actinopteri; order Siluriformes; family Ictaluridae; genus Noturus; species Noturus placidus. Next base: position 422,687 of record JAFFST010048706.1, read on the forward strand.
ATGTTCTTGCAAAATACATGCCCAAGCCTTACTGTTAGTGCAAGATGGTGAGCTTTCTGAATTAAAAGACAGCAAGATTGACTGAAACCTCCTTGTGATCCATATCATCTGTTTTTCTCTTAAACACAGAGCCCAAAATTTTCCATCGAAGTAAATATTTGACATCTGTCTGAATGTGAGAGCACCAACATTTATAGAAGCACTCTGCTTCTACGTATCGCTAGGAGTCACATGCTTGCTCCTGCATTTGTATGACTAATTTGTGAGTTTTCCAGGAATTCTTTTACGTAATTTGTGTAGTTATATTCTCTGGCTTTTAACTAAGGTTCCCCTACTAGCTTTCTATCATTTGCTCCTTTTGAGCCCCTAAACACCTGGCTGATCAGCTTTTCATCTCCAATCATTCCTGTTCTTGCAGACATTCTTAACAAATCTTCCTTATTCCAGCAGAAAGTCAGAGCAATACCGCCCATTACCATAGTCAATGGTTTCGGTCTATATTTGGGTCTATTTCTCCACAAAAAACCCTGTTTTTAATTAAGTAATTTAAACCACAGCAACCCTCATCAGGATAATAACCCTCATCAAAAATAAATGATTGATTGATTCTAGTACTCAATTAATAGATCTTGTATAGTAGCACTACTTGTATTGTTCCCTGCTTGATATCACTTTGCTTGTATCTCTCATTTGTAAGTCGCCTTGGATAAAAGCGTCTGCTAAGTGAATAAATGTAAATGTAAATGATTGAATAAGTATTCTGTGCTACATAATTTGCCTCCATTTTAGTTTATAGCTTGGATAAATCATCCCCTCGTCATTTGAATCAAATACCTATTACCTGATCTGATCAACGCTTGCCTACCAAAATAAGATGCAAATATTGTGATTGCTTAAAGTACATGTTCAAATGAAAGTTTAACTAGACAGTCCCTCAAGGATTCTGCGATCGCAGAAAGTAATGCAAAATCAAGCAAACGACGCAATATTCAAAGGAGCCTGCAATTTTTCTAAATTACCGCAGATTTGGGCCAAAACACACCATGTGACGTCATCACAACACGCCATGTGACCTCATAACAACACACCATGTGACGTTATCACAACACGCCATGTGACGTCATCACAACATGCCATGTGACGTCATCACAACACGCCATATGACAAATATCACAACACGCCATGTGACTTCATGACTACACGCCATGTGACTTCATGACTACACGCCATGTGACGTCATCACTACACGCCATGTGATGTCATCACAACACGCCATGTGACGTCATGACAACACGCCATGTGACGTCATCACAACACACCATATGACGTCACCACAACACGCCATGTGACGTCATGACAACACGCCATGTGACGTCATCACAACACACCATATGATGTCACCACAACACGCCATGTGACGTCATGACAACACGCCATGTGATGTCATGACAACACACCATATGATGTCACCACAACACGCCATGTGACGTCATGACAACACGCCATGTGATGTCATGACAACACACCATATGATGTCACCACAACACGCCATGTGACGTCATGACAACACGCCATGTGATGTCATGACAACACACCATATGATGTCACCACAACACGCCATGTGACGTCATGACAACACGCCATGTGATGTCATGACAACACACCATATGATGTCACCACAACACGCCATGTGACGTCATGACAACACGCCATGTGATGTCATGACAACACACCATATGATGTCACCACAACACGCCATGTGACGTCATGACAACACGCCATGTGATGTCATGACAACACACCATGTGACATCATCACAACACCATATGACGTTATCACAACACGCCATGTGACGTCATGACAACACACCATGTGACATCACCACAACACGCCATGTGACGTCATGACAACACACCATGTGACGTCATCACAACACACCATGTGACGTCATCACAACCTGCCATGTGATGTCGTGACAACACGACATGTGATGTCATCACAACACACCATATGACGTTATCAAAACACGCCATGTGACGTCATCACAATACGCCATGTGACATCATCACAACACGCCATGTGACGTCATGACAGCATGCCATGTGACGTCATCACAACACACCATATGACATCATCACAACACGCCATGTGATGTCATCACAACACACCATATGGCATCATCACAACACGCCATGTGATGTCATCACAACACACCATATGGCGTTATCACAACACGCCATGTGACGTCATCACAACACGATATATGCTGCAAAAAAACCCACAAAAACTCAGCAAATCACATCACAAATTTACAAAACAATGCAGCAAAATGTTTCTTTTTCAGCCACAACAATTTTTAAAAATCCTGTACACACCGCCTAAAGTTTATTGGAAATTTATGTGGCTCTTTGTGTCAGGTAAGCATCATGTCTGACTCCATATAAAAATGTGTTGGAAATGTTTATAAGGTTTCATAGGATCTCGGTCCTGACATACTATGAATGACTATTACAGGATTTCCCTTGGAACTCACAGCAGCTGGAGAACAGGTTTGATTCTGAATTTGAACACTTTATGCACTGAGTGGCATGGTGTTGCAGCGTGTAGCCGTGCCGCCTCACAGCTCCTGAGCTCAGGTTACTGTCTCTGCAGTATTTCACACGCTCTCCCCTTGTCCACATGGGTTTCCTCCAGGGTGTCTGGTTTCCTCCCTACACTAAATGTGTATGTTTGTGAATGTGCATGTATGTGGCCATCGATGGATGGACTGGAGTCTTACTGAGAGTGTATTCCCCCCTCACACCCAATGTTTTCCAAAGATCCACCATGTCCATGACCAGGAAATAGTGGTTACTAATGATAACTGAATGAATCTTGCGCATTACAGTTCTAATATGTTCTAATACAACTTTGTATTTACTCAGTACGAAGTCAACATTATTAACTGCTGCACAGTTTCAGGTTTGTGTGCACGTACAGTGCATCGGTTTAGAAACTGTATGGTTTCAGTAGAAGTAGTTTAACAGTCAAGATGATTATCTTCCATGCTGCACATGCATATGTGTGCCTGTATGTTTGCTTTTGGCTTCCTACGGTGTGTTTCTGATGACATCAGCAGATCTGCACATCCTGGTAACTATTGGGCAAGTGGTTTGGATTACTGTTACTGCGCGCACGCACACACACACACACACACACACATACACACACACACACCCAAACAAACCATTAGTGTTTAAAGCCATTTAGGTTACATCCATAAAAAAAGAATCAACATGTAATACCCGCTTCAGCCTCTGATTAGTCTACACACACACATACACACACACACACACACACGTGCACATGTACACACCAAAACACAAAAGCATGGCAGTGACTAAGCCATAACTAAGCCATGAACAACCTAGGTAAGCTGTAGCCTGTTAAAAAAACACATGAGTCATTTACAGTAAGCGAGGATGACAGAGCTAGAGAGAGACAGAGAGAGAGAGAGAGAGAGAGAGAGAGGGGAAGTGGGGGAAGTTACTTTTAAAGTGGACTTGTGGGATAGGAAGCTAAATTCCAGCTCTACTTATATGCCATTTAATCATAAGGTTGCCTTAAGCCCAACCTAATAATTAAGGTCAGCGCCTTAAAATGAAGCTTAGCCTGGTTACAAGTTCTTAATCTGGGGTCTTGTAACTAAACAAATCCAGATGGCTGGATAAAGGCTGGCTTGTGGTTTGTAGCGATGAAGCAAAAAGTACAAATACGCTTGGTGAACATTTGCAGGATTCTGCCACTAGCTCTATTGGGCTATCAGCAATATGTTTACGATCTTGATCATAACTTGTAAAAAAACACTGTTAGACCAACAATAGGGAAATTCATTGCATACGTTGGGGAAACCCACTGGGGAAACACTGGCAAACCCACGGTACTCATGTAGTTTCTTCACACAAGAATTCTAATTTTACAAGCTTCCCGAAATCTCAGACGTCACACAGAAGATGTATTCGAATACTATTCTGTAACGGATCTATGCTTTCAATCAATATACAGACCAGATGACACTGAGGGTCTGCTTTTTGATATGAATGACTAGTAGGAGGTATCAGTGAAAACAGGCTGGGAGTTGGAGAGGCATATAAAGGCACATCAATTCATTTAAGATTATATATGCATGATATAAGTGTAAAAATCGCTCGGGATGTGTTTCCAAAGATATAACATTAAATAGTCTAACTGGTATCAGTAATAATGAGTAATATGGGCGGCTGTGGCTCAGTCGGTAGAGCGGGTTGTCCACTAATCCACTAATCGTAGGGTTGGCGGTTCAATTTGCGGCCCACGTGACTCCACATGCCGAAGTGTCCTTGGGCAAGACACTGAACCCTAAGTTGCTCCCGATGGCAAGCTAGCGCCCTGCATGGCAGCTCTGCTAACATTGGTGTGTGTGTGTGTGTGTGTGTGTGTGTGTGAATAGGTGAATGAGACACAGTGTAAAGCGCTTTGGATTAAAGCGCTATATAAGTGCACCATTTACCATTTAATATGTCACTGATTATTATTAATACAGCACATACATTACATAAGTGTGAAGTAACAGTAGTCCTTAAATACATGGCCAATCGATAAGATGTATAGTAAAAAATATCAGTTGATTGAACCAATTGTATTTATTGAATCTTAAATAGCTTCATACTTTACATTTAATAATAATTTAAAAAACAAAAGATCAGAGTAGAAAGACATTTTCTTGGAACTGGTATTGTGAAGAAAGGTAATAAGCACAATGTGCTTAAACTGCAGTCGAGGCGAAGTTACAAGTTTCTCTGCCTACAACCGGTAAAAGTCACAGAAAATACCCCCTCAACTTGAAATTTCATCTCTTCGTCTTTACGGAGTGATGTGAAGTCAACATGGCTGTGAAAAGTGTAAAGTATTCTTTTAAAGGGTTTAGTTAAGTTAATATGCAGACAGTACATGGTTAAATCTATAAGACGGAACATATTAATAACTATAAAAGTGCTGATAAAGCAGCTTTTTATGAGCTTTATGTACACTGACCGAGCAAACTGGAGGCGTCCATGTCTTTTTTCCTGGAGACATCCATGTGTTTTTTTCTGCTTTGCAAGTCGAACGTCCCGAGGAAATTACATCATTACAACTTGTAAATGACCACTTACAAGGCACTACTTATGCAGCATTATTTTATGCTTTTTATTCCTACTTATACCACATCAACTTGACAACAATTAGACTTTGTTATAGAGCACATTTCACCGTTTACAGTTCTGATTAATGATCTGGAATATTCATCCACACTATTCATTTATAAAGTGGCTATAAACAGCTGACCCCTCACATAGGCCATGGAGTGTCGATAACTTTCGTACTCTTTTCTGGCCACAGGCATTAGAATGGTAAAGTATTGGCAGATATACACAATTTCCAAAAGGGAAACTCCACAACATACTGGGCATTTGACAGCAGGATATAGTTACAGGTCTGAAAAAGTGCACAGAATACAGTAGGAAGTAAAGCGTTTTTATTTGAAGAAGTTGGTGGTGTTTAAACAACATAATCTCTTGTGAAAAGGTCATCTACCATATAATCAAACTAAAGGTGATTAGGTAAGTGATTCCTGACCACATTTAATGATGAAATGTACTAGATTCTCTAGACTTCTCTAGGATTGAAAGACCAATTCCTCAGCAACTCTCTCAAAGACTTTCCTACACCAGATAAATTAATGACTGTAGCAAAAGGCTGGCGGTAGAATATCCTTCCATAAATGTTAAATACACCATGATAAGTGCACAGGATAATCAACCATTTTAGTTGTTTTGTAGCGTGAAATGTTAATGCACTTTGTTTTGCCTTTGTTTTGTTTCTCCTAAAGCCATGTCATTATAACACCTTCTGACCAATTCGAATAGAGAATTTAAATCAATACCGGTGAAGAAAAATTCACCAGCTCTATAAATATAGTGTGAAAAACACCACTGCTATTTAAAAAAAAAAACCAGCTTGGGGGAAGGTGGTCTTGTAAATCTCATGCAACTTCTATAGAACATGTCTCTATTGCTGAGGCATCTGTGTATCTCTCCCCAGGACCTACCCATGTTCCAACCGGAGAGTGCAAACACTCAAACACAAATCTCACACGCCTCTACTTCAAACATATTGGAATTCAACAGAACAAATTTAAACACGTATGTGCAAGAGAGAAAAAGAGGCAGAATATGTTAAAAAGAGAAGCTCGGCGTTGCTCTACTTCCTGTCTGAAGGCATGTTTATGTACACTAGAGGAAATATAGATATACAAAAACATGGTGTACATACTAAAGACATAAGAATAGTTTCGCTCAACTCTCACCAACCTTCATGATTAAAAGTAAAATAATGCCATTAGAAACCAATAGAATACCCTTATTACAAAAAAGAGAGGGGGGGGTTGGACTTAAATGAAAAAATGAGGAAAGGAATATAGTGACGGACTTTAGAAAGACAAAAAGATATTTGAGGCAACGTTGCAAAGATGTCAGCCATAAAGGAAAGTTCCCATAGCTTGAGCAAGAGAAACAAAATCCGTTGCACAAGAAAACAGTCCACATTTGCATAAACAGCATGAGTAAAGACCTCAACAGGAGAACATATAGGACTGACAGATCTTAAAAACGCATTTGGATCTACACTGGACCATACAGAAAACCACAATGGGTAAAGCCTACCCCTTGAGTGGTGCCGCTGGGCTCTGGGTGGCCGACCATATCTTCTCTCTCCATTGGAGCGTCTCCACCCATTTCTTCCGTGTCCATGATGGCGGTCAAGACAAAACCGCTTCTTGTAATATCTTCCCCCAATCAGACTCCCAGACCCCCTGAGATAAATCCAAATCGCAAGGCAGGCAGGCAGGATTCTCACCCAAAAAATGGCTCAAACAACTGTCTTTGGATGATGAAAGACGTGAAAAATAAAAGAGAAAGAAGAAAGAGGCCAGGACTACACCCCACAACTTCCTGAACAGAAGGAGCTCAAGAGCATGCAGCGTACAGTGTACATGCAAGCAGAAGTTGTATGTGTCATATGACTGCTGCTGTTGCATGAGGCAAGCAACTGAGATACTACAGATTATTAAGCCTCAAATAAAGGCAAAAATGATCAAGCAGACATGAATGTCATAATTTTTTCCACAACAAATACTGTGGTCGAAAGACTTAGACACACACTGCTTCAAGAAAAGTCTCAATAAAAACGGAGACATTCCACTCATCACCAGTTCAATGGTTATACACGTTTCTTTGTTAAATAATAACAACTTGCTTTTATACATTTATTAGTCAACATAGATCACATGGTGTATCCGCCATTCAAGTCACTGTGAATGTTGATGTTACTATAGACTTCCATAAACTGGCTCAGAACTAATGTCTAGAGCTGCCTTTAAAAAAAATGCAACAACTGAGAATTTAACAGTGCTGAGATATAATTCAGTTTATTTCACACTGAATATAGCCTGAGTCTTGGAAACCATTACATCCATTAGATCCTCGTGAAAATTGTTTTGATGGAGACCGCTAGAACAAAACCCCGTTAGGAAATTAAATTGTATTTCCAGGGATTCCAGAAAGACAATCTGTCATCATAAGTCCTGAAATGATCCTAGGAAGCAAAGCATTAGCAAGCCGGACTCAATGGAACTGCAAATGGATCGATTCCGTCTCACTCGTTTAGTCAGTCACTGTCTGACTGACATGTCTGTCGTCTCTGGTACAGGATCCAGTTAGTACCATGTAAACTGTTCAGGATGAAGCAATGCTCTCATGTTGGATAATCTGATGATCAGTTACTATCTAGGGTTACATCATCTGGGACAGAGTCAGGGAGTGCACATCTGCCTCATAAATGAAGAAATCCACCAGGAGATTATGACCAGGAGCTTTGTAAAATGTCTGAGGCATCAGGGTGTTGTACTGAGTGAAAACAGCACACAAAACAGACAGTGGGTGTAGAACTTAAATGTATTAGCTTGTTCGTGAGGTATGTGAATGCTCCATTGTACTTGCTTTGTTTGCCAAAATACATAAACTGGTAGCGAAAATGTTATGAACCTCCGGAGGGGACTATGGACTCTAATTCCCAGCATCCACTGCACTGCTGCATCACGGTCACATGACCACCCGCACCTGACTCTCATCCCAGTTAACAAGCACCTGTCTGTATTTAAGTCATGTTTGTACAGCACTCGGGGTCTGGCCTCATGTTGTCACGTTTTGCTCTCCGGTCTCCTAGATCTTGGTTTATGTTTGTTTTCCCTCTTCACGTATGCTTAGTGTCTTTTTTTGTTTTGTTTTTATTTTCATTCAACTTTGAATCTGCACATGCATCCGCCTCCGTCTGTGCATTCGTGACAAAAGCTGGTAGCTAACATAATTTAACCCCTAAATATGACGAGCTAGGGTTGTTGGATGAGTCCGGTCTCAAGACGTTTTCTGTATTGACTTGCGCTTGTCTCAGACTGGCATTGGCATTTGTACTTTGACATCTGTAATTTGACTTTGGCATCTGGCGGAATACTGCCTTAGTCTCAACTGAGAGTTAATATAATGTTCATCTTTCTTTTCATATACGCAAAGTTTGACGAGAAGCAAATCCTTCTTCTAGAAAACAGACTAACCATGTAACATACACAAATGAATCCAACTAGTAAAAGTATATCATAACTTGACTCAATCTCGCTTTCATTTGGACTTGATCTTGACTTGGCCTCAGCCCTCCTCGGTCTTCACTCAATCACGGCTAATCCTGGTCTCTGATTTCACAACAATTTGTGACTACAATCCTATGTCCAGCTAGTCAGCTAATCGAGCTAGTAAGTGCATTAATACAGACTAAAAAATGAGTGCTGAAATTCCCAGGGAGTCCTTATTTAATCTGAATAATGAGCAGTGGATATCGTGGTTGTGTCCTCAACAAAACACCAGCAAGTCTTTTGGCTGTAAGCTGTAACCTATACGTTTTTTCAAAATAGTATCAGTTTAGTATTTTGGTCAATTTGATCACTTTACATGCCTTTCACATTTCTGATTATCAAAACAAAGCACATGTCATCCATATAAGATCATTTATTCAACTACTAATGGCCAGAGTGCACCCTCAATTTTAGTGTGCTTACATACAGTAGGTGGCAGAATTCATAAAACACATGGAATGACTGGATCATTTTAAATTGAACTGTACATATCAATTAAAAACACTTCTTTGTGAAAGTCAATAGAGCAATATTATTTCATGGGTGACAGATGGGAGGTACAATTGAGTCCATCCGACCACCCACCATAATAATTATTATTGAATTATTACAAATATTAGCCTATATGACTGGTCAATTCAATTGAATTGAGTTTAATCTAAATGCCAAAACCCCCAAAACATTTAAAAACGAGGCTAATATCTAAATAGTTATGTTATGCATCTGCACATTATTCTTGCTTTTTGTCAAAACTTGACTATTTTTTATTTATTACCCAGTGAGAGTCAACCCCACATTTAAGAATTAAAATCTGTTGCACTTCCCTCATAATACACAAGGGGGCGCTTTCAGTGATAACGCTGTCTTGACCTTTTTTTTGTGGTATCAGCATGACATTATCACAACATTGTTGTCATTAATAACCAAGTCAGTGAGGACATAACACAAACATACCGAGGCATACAGGAAAGAAGAACATGGAAGAGGAAAAAGTCAGAAAGCAGGAAGCAGGAGGTGGTGGAAAACAAGTGCTTTCAAGACTAAATCCATACACAGAACAAACGTTTCACATGGAGGGGAAAATAGCCATGTTGGCAGGAACGACAAAACCAGAACAAACAGCGAGCTGCTGTGCTTTGACTTGGCTTGAGTGTGTTGCAGCTGGTCTTTTTGGGTGTTTATGGGTCTTTCACCCAAGTCTATGGGTGTTTTAATGTCCATGCACCCTCGTTGTCTCCAAATTCTCTTACATCGACCAGAACAAGCATTTACAGTATCGTGCAAAAGTCTTAGGCACCCTATATTTTTTTTAGTACAAACTTTGTTGTAGATTTTTATTTAATGACTTCTACATTATCGAGTCAGTAGAAAAACATTTTAGATTCCCGAACATTAGTTTTCCAGCACAAAATGAAATGTTACAGAAAGATGTTTGTATATCAGTAAAGAAAGCAACAAATTAAGTGGTAAGAGACACGTTTCAGACAAAAACACACAATGAAAGCTGCTATATACCTGTATATATATATATATATATATACACAGGTATATAGCAGCTGAAACGTGTCTCTTACCACTATATATATATACACACACACACACACACACACACATATATATACACACACACACACACACACAAATCAGTCACATTCAGGGAGTCTGCAGAAAACGCCTCAAAATGCCTGGCTTTAATGAAGATTTAATAGTGCAGAGATGTGGCTGGCTATAAATACCCTGGAACAGTATTGATGTGTGTGTGTGGTGTGTGTGTGTGTGTGTGTGTGTGTGTGTACAGACTTCATTTACATACAAAAACACTCATACCGAATGTCTTATTATCTCATAAAAAGTTTTTCACGAGAACTTAATGATCAGAACGTAGTAATAGTATTAAATGTGGCGTATAAGAGAGCGAGAAATGCAGAGCCAAATATTTACTATTTAGTATCCAGACGTTCACACGGGCGCAGCGAATGTTCATTCCCAACTCTGCGTCATGCAGACGACTGTTTTGTACTCAATTCAGTCTTTCTTTAACTCTGTCTCCTTCTCACAGATGGAGCTCTATTCAGTTACCGTAACTCGTGAGAATGCCAGCGATCCTGGAGTTCGTTTAAACCCCCAGGGGATAAACTGAAGAAGAGGGAAAGAACAGCGGGAGAGAGAAGAAGAAAGAACACACAAGACACATACATGAAAAGGAACTGAGAGGATACACACAAAAGCTCTCTAAATGCAGTAACTGACACATTTCCATATTTAAAAATATTCAAATGTTTAAGATAAGCCGTGCTACTTTTAGTCTTTTAAAACGGTTTCCTAAACTTTTTTGACTGAATGTTGCTTCATATTGGAATAGGGTGCTGAACAAAGGTATATAATTGCTGCCTTTTTTTTTTTTTTCAAATTAAATATAATAATGTGTCCGAAAAATGACCTTACATGTGACCTTTTATGTGGCTGAATCTCAAACGCTCCTATACTAGACATATAAGGTGCTTCCCAATACTTCAATATTGATGCATCCGCCATCTTTGAGATCAATTCTATAAAAGCACATAGAAAAATCAAGGAAAAGGGAAGTGTGGAGGATTCCAGATCAAGGACACACAGATGTTTCCTACACAGAATTTGTGATGACATGTGATACAGCTGTGCAACAAGCCATCTACAAGCCACGCTACGACAAATAAGCACGTCTGATGTAACATATACATTTGTTACTGATTCCTTGTTTCACGTCCTTGTGTCCTCAGAAGTCTGAGTTAAAACGTAATGAAGGCCAACAAGGAAAGAAATGAAAATCACCCAATCATATATGAGATATATTCAGTAGTGAGCATATATAAGCCTAACTTAAATATAAAATGTCCCAAACAGAAGAGACCACAGACCATCTTGTTTTAAATTGCCTCATATTTCCAAGAATTCCCAGAGTTAAAGATCACCTTTTATTTTAGAAACAATTCGAACTCTACACCAACAGCGTCGACGAGGATTGCTCAACCACCGACTAGTCTAGTCCTTCTTGTTCTAATTTGTATGCCAGAACTACGCTTACCATATACTTCAAACATGAAGGACGCTCTTGAAGAAAAACTATTGACCTCGCTGTGACCTGGACCATGTTTGGATCAATTCCAAAATCTAATCAGTTCATCTGCTGGTTGCAATAATGCCTCCATATAAATCCAACGAAATGTGTTGATGCCAAAGAGCTCCATTTTGGTCTCATCTGACCTCAACAATTTCACCCAGTTGTCCTCTGGTGGTCAGATGAGACCAAAATGGAGCTCTTTGGCATCAACTCAACTCGCCGTGTTTGGAGGAGGAGGAATGCTGCCTATGACCCCAAGAACACCATCCAGACCGTCAAACATGGAGGTGGAAACATTATGCTTTGGGGGTGTTTTTCTGCTAAGGGGACAGGACAACATCACCACATCAAAAGGGACGATGGACGGGACCATGTACCGTCAAATCTTGGGTGAGAACCTCATCCCTCAGCCAGGGCATTGAAAATGAAATGTCATTACTAAGTTATTACCAAGTACTAAGTCATGTTTTGCAGAGAGGTCAAATACTTATTTCCCTCATTAAAATGCAAATCAATTTATAATATTTTTGACATGCGGTTTTTTTTCTGGATTTTTTTGTTGTTTTTCTGTCTCTCACTGTTCCAATAAACCTACCATTAAAATTATAGACTGATCATTTCTTTATTAGTAGGAAATGTACAAAATCAGCAGGGGATCAAATACTTTTTCCCCTCACTGTACTGTTATGTTATAGTTTATGTAGTGAGCATATATAGTGAATATAAAGCCTAATTTAAATATAAACTCCCATGTAAGAAACATAATTCAAATTTCAGTAATAAAAAAACCCATTGTGATGAGTCTGAATTTCTGATAGGATTGTGACATTACCTTGCTGCAACGGAACTCATTTCTTTTCGCTAATAAAATTCTCACAACTTTGCGTTTTATTTTTTTATTTTTTTTGTGATTCGAACACCTCGTGTAGCACTACTATAGATAAGACAAACGTCTCATTAGTATTCAAATGCATCTGAATACAAGTCATTTAAATTCAAATTAACTTTGACAGCCCTCCTATGAATACATGTGGGCCGGGTGACGAGAAAACATTGTTATTTAAATCGACAGCCAAACTGAGAAAGTGGTTGACGGAACTATGAAAATGAATGAGTCCTTTAGATAAAGCTGGGGGGGGGGGGGGGGG